>QJNZ01000316.1:0-98558 GCA_004155055.1 Monosporascus sp. CRB-8-3 | reverse complement strand
ATAAACGTAATAAACGTAATAAACGTAATAAACGTAATAAACGTAATAAACGTAATAAACGTAATAAACGTAATAAACGTAATAAACGTAATTAACTTTAAAAAAATAACGGATAAAGTAATATATAAAAAAACAATAATATTTAGAGTTTTATCGGCGCTTATAACATAATTTACAGCATTTCAAATAACCATAATTTTAACCCTTACGGCTACTTTAAACTTTAAATATTATTATTAAGAATTCGTTATTATTACGTATTATTTTTAATATATATTAAATTATTTCGAGTTAAAATTAAACGTATAACTACTTAACTTAGATATAATTAATATAATAAATTTAATTAACTATATTTAATTATTATATAAAGTAATAAAAATATTACAACGTTTAAAAATAAAATAATTTTAAAAAAGACTATTATAATATAATTAAAATTTATTATAAGTTTTATTAATAAAGATAACGTACTATACCACCTCGGAAGCCAAATTACCTTATAAGCCGCTTTTCGGTACCTTATAATAAAAAATTTAAATTAATTAACTATAATATATTAAAATAACATAAATTAATCGGATTTTTTTCGCTAAACGTTTTTACAACTTTATTATATATATGCGCATTATATCCGGGCTTGCCGTAAATACCATATTTCCGTTTTTTCGTTATAACCTTTTTACGATAATTACTTTTAACCGTTATAGGCTGCATTTTTCCACTATTTTTTTTTCTTTTCGGCCAAAAGAGCTTATCCCTTTTATATAATAAGTATCCTTTTTTTTAAAGACGTTTATTTTTGGTTTTTTAACGTTTGTTTAAAATATGGTTCGTTTTACGTAATTAGGTACCTTTTTTTCGAAAAAAAGTAATTTTGTATAAAAGTAATACGTTACTTTTTTTAAAAGATTTGCCGATTTAACGATTTTTGTCGGCGAGATACCCTGGTAATTTTTAATTTTTTTTTATAAGTAACGGTTTTATTTTATTATTTTTTTAATATTTTTAAGGGTTTTTGTAAGCGGGGAACGAATAAAACCGGTAAAGGTTAACGGGAAAACGATTAACGTGAATATAATTAAAGGAATTTCGAATTTGGAAAAAACGTAATTAAGATTAAATAAAATAAAGTTAACTTTTATAAATCCGGATTTAATATTATTAAACGTTATAACAGTTTTAAACGCGTCGTAAAAACCGGTAAAAAAAAAATTTTGACGATATAAATATAATAATATCGTATTAAGTTTTTAATATATAATAAATAAATACGTTTTAAAATAAAAAAACAAGATGCGTTAAAAAGTTAAAATTTATACGAAAAATACGCGGGTATGTAAA
Organism: Monosporascus sp. CRB-8-3; assembly: GCA_004155055.1. NCBI lineage: Eukaryota > Fungi > Ascomycota > Sordariomycetes > Xylariales > Monosporascus > Monosporascus sp. CRB-8-3. The sequence goes on along the minus strand of QJNZ01000316.1, from coordinate 97,214 downwards.
ATGTAATAATGTTATAATTAACGTAATATTTTTCGAATTTTATCGAATAATAACTTTCGTAACCGTTAAAAATAAAAAAACGTTTTAATCTTTTCGTATACGTTCGAATATATTAATCGAAATGTTAGATTTATTTTAAATTTAATTCGTTCGTTATTTAATTATTATTATTTAATACGATTTTTTAATTAATTATTAATAATAAGTTATTACGGCACTAAAATTTTAAATAATTTTTTCCCGTTATAATAATAAATAACGGTATAATTTAATTTTAAGAATTAATAATTTAAATAATTATAATTTATTTTTTATTTTTTTATTAAATTTATTTAAGTTTTTTACGTTTTTCGATATTAATAATTATTATATCCGTTATTATAAAAAGTTTTATTAAAAATTTAATTTCGTCGAAGTTATAAATATCCTTTTTTATAATACTGTATTTTGCAATAATAACCCGAATAAATTTAAATTATTTACGAAATATTTCTGGATTTTCGTATAATACCCGTTAATAATTAATATTTCGATTTAAACGCGTTTAAAGTTTTTTTTACCGTTTAATAAATTTCGATACTTAATTAATTCCAATACGTATTATAACGCGTTAGGTTAATAATAAATTTGCTATATTTTTAATATATTAAAGCCGGATAAAAAATGTTTACGTATTTAAATTAAAAATTTATTTGGTAATAAATTTTTTTTCGGTTAACGTTAATTTTCGCAAATTAAATAAAATATCGGTTCGGACGCGTTAATTATAATATTGGGTTTTTAAAATAAATTCGGGGATTTTATAAAAAGAATATAATTTTTTAAAATTAAGTTTCGGGTTTTGTTTTTTAATTTAAATAACCAGGTTTATTTTAGATTTTTTTATAAAACGTTTTATATTATTAATATTAAATAATTATTGCTAAAAGTTGGATAATAAATATGTTAATAAAAGCGGTTTACGAGGTGGTTTAGTTTGCGAAATAGTATAATACGTTATATTTTAATAAATTAATTAAAAATAAATATATTTTACTAGAATTTTATATAAGGGGGTTTTTAAGGGAAAATTAAGTACGAATTAGCAGGTATGCCAGGTATATACCAGGTAGAACTAAGGCCATTATAAAAATAGTAAATCTTATAAAAAAATCGAAAAATAAATTAGAAAAGCCTAAGCTTGCTAAGGTCAAAATCTAAATCTACGTTAAAATTCTCTAGCTAAGCTATTTCTTATAAAACGCTATTACTTTTTTAAAGAGATTTACTATTTCTATAGTAGCCCTACTTTTTACACCTGCTACTACCTGCTATACCCCCGCTACCTGATAGTATAATTATATATAACTATAATTTCAGCTGTAATTATAATTCTTTAATTTTCGTTAATTTTTAAAGCTTTATAATAATAATAATATTATTAATAATAATAATAATTCCGTTAGTAGTATTTATAGCTTTAACAGCGCCTCCGGTACGGTTTATAACAGCTAAGGTGGTAATAATCTTAACTATTATAACTACCTTAAATATTAAACGCCGTTAGTAAGAATTCGTTATTACGTAACGTTTTAAACACGTAATAGATTATTTTAAGCTAAAGTTACGCGTATCGGTACTTAATTTAGTTATAGTTAATACGATTAATAATAATTAACTATTATATAAGATTATAAAGGTATTATAACGTTTCAAAATATATTAATTTAAGAAATATTATTATAATAAAAAAGGTTTCTTATAAGTTATACTAATAAGAGTGTTTTATAATAGTAGGTTTTTAAGAGGAGATTAGATACGAACTGGCAGGTATACTAGGTGTATGCCAGGTGGAAATAGGGCTACTACAGTAATGGTAAATATTTTTCGAAATACTATCTTAGCTCTCTTTTAGGTCCTCTCGGACATTATCGCGTCTACAAGCCTCTGTTTCTAATTAATAACGCCTTTACGTATATAAACGCTTTTTTAATAAAGCGATTAAAACATATTTAACGTTTTTTCTTTAAAATCGAGTTAATACGTTGGGATAAATTTACTATTAAAAGCTTTTATACTAAGCTTACTATCTTAAAGTAATACTTTAAGCTTAGTATAAATAAGTAAATTAAAATATTAATATTATTAAAAGAGAAATATGCAAGGTCGTTGGGTTCAAGCCGTATTATCCAGGCTGAAAAAGAGAAATATAAAAAGAATTATTATATCGGTATTTATATTATACTTTTAAATTTAAGAGTATATTTTAGGTTATTTATTTCATATTAAAATATACGCAATTTAATATAGCTTTTAATTTTTTAACTTCTTTAATTTTAAGTTTATAAATTATATCTTTTTTAAACTTTTAAAACGTTAATAATAAATTAATATCAAAATGAATTTTTAATATATTATAAGGTGGTAAAAAAAGATATTAATTAACTAGGTATCTTTTAATATACCAAGTTAAAAAATCTATTATTTAATATATATTTATATTTATATATTTATTTATTATTATTAAGCTGTATAAAAGCTATATACGTTTAAGATATCCGTAACTAACTTATTAAAACAATATTATTAATATTTTCTATGTTTATTATAAGGACTAAACTTTAATTAAATAAAAAAGTTAAAGTAAAAGAAGTATATAAGTAATCTTATTTTAAGCGAGTATAGCTTATTAAAATAATTACGACCGTAACTTACGTTGTCGAAATTAAACATTATTTTTAAGATTATAATTACGTATATAATATAACTATAACTAGAACTTCATCACTTTTATGTCGACTTATATAAAGAACTTATTAAAATAAATTTTAAAAATAATACTATGTAAAAAGTTATATTTTAAAAAAAGAGTATTATAAAACCTTTATATATAATAATAATGTAGAATTATATACGGCTTTTAAAAAACCTTTTACCCGTATATATAATTTCTTAAACAGGAATAATGTAGTTAAAATAGTGAAAATTAAAAAAATTAAAAGATATCCGATTAATATATAGTTTTTTAACTAAAATCTTTTTATAATTATAATAATATAATTATTATATATATTATTTTAATATAAACCTTTTAAAAATAATTTAATATAAAAACACCGTTTAAGTATTTTATTAACTATACTAGTTATAATTATTATATTATAATTATAAAAACCTTATAATCGCTTATTTCGCGGTTATAAATTTTGTCGTATTAGTTTTAATTTTTATTTAAAAAATATAACGACATATATATATATATATTAGTTTATATTTACGGTGTATATTAAATATTAAACTTATTCACTTTATTTACGTTATAAACTTTTCTGTTTATAATTTTTTATTTTTTTAAAGAATTAGAAAGAAAATTAATAATTTTATTAAGAGCATATTAAACGAACCCTTTTTTTGTCTAATTACTATTTAGGCCTTAATTGCTTTTTACGGAGATATGCATTTTGATTAGTTAAAAAAAAGTAGTACATAAGCTACAAGCGAGCGAGGCCTGAATACGCGGAGGCAAACCGTGGCCGCCCTAAAATGTCGCTGCTGAGTCACGATTCGCATTCAGAAGAGCCGGCCCGTCAGGTCGCTCTCCGTTTGGTCCAGCACTACTGAGTAGACAAAGGAGAGACAAATGGATGTGAGACTACCAATAGCTTTCACATGAGATTGGGCATACACGCAGCGTGTTCTGCTATGCGGCTGGCTGTCGATACCAATCAGATTGAACAAGGAATCCGTACAAGCCACCATAATCTCATCATCATCATGAATCTCAAAAAGTGAGAACTGGCAGATTTGAGATTCTAGGAGGCTATCGCAGGGACTTTTCCTGCTGTACTCCGGAGCCGGAAGCGCTACTACAGGTCGATCGAATCCGCCGGACGAGCTATATCCGCGCGCCAGTGGTGTTGGTTGATTGGGTCTTTCTGGTATAGGTTCAACTCGAAGAACTTGTTGTGTTGTTCGCATCTATAGTTCTTGTAACTGACACCCTCGTTAGCATTATGGTAGGACCTTATCGAAAAGGCGATGTGACAAGGACTTACGAGTTGAGCTTCTGAAAGTTCGCCTTGATCAGGTCGTCCTCGGAGACCTCGATGAAGGCTTCATCCTGTCCTTCGACAGAGGCGAAGTAGCGTTTGCTCTCCAGGGGCCCGTAGTTGACCTGGCGGACCAGCTGGACCACAAAACTCGGCTTCAGACTCGCTAGGTCGATGCTCCCGGTGGGTGCCGATGTTGCCTTCGGATAAGTGGCCCACGCCATGAAGTTGTCGAATTTGAGTTGGTGGTTGAGATACTGGGGCCTATACGGCTTGGCAGAATCGCAACAGAATAAAGTAGTCATTGTGTGATTGATCTTTGTGTAGAGATCCTCAGTGACGGTTGTAGGACAAAGGAGTTGGTTTCCAGTAGACTTTCCAGGTCTGCCATCGCCATTATATTGCTCAGGCGTTCTTCCATCATCTCAGAGAACCCCGCAAGTACAAGCTTTTGATTGGCGCCCATGGTTTTGAGTCCTACCACGCGCTCGAATGTGACTAGACATGCAGGATGGCGCGTGACAGTTGCCGCAGGTTGCGGCAAGCCACATGTTTTGAGGCCACTATCCCGAGCAGCTAATCGACCGGTGTCTATCGTGGAGCATGCCGCAGGTTTTGAGGAGTCAGTCGAATAGTAGCCAAGTGTAAGTACTGTAACATATATAATACATTCTATAATGTTTTAGTAGCCTAGATATATTACGTTCAAATACTGTAATACGGAAAAACGTATTCCGGATAGGCTATCACTGAAAGATGGACACGCCTCTTCAGATAATCCTAGTAAGGTCTCTATTTTATCGAAAAACGCGGGAATTTCGATCTTATTAAGCGACCGTATGAAATAATACAAACCGTTCCAGGATATTTCTTAGAAATCGAAAGAAAGAGGGACAATTTATGATAATATATAAGGTAATACTAAGCTCGACCGACTTAAACTAGGAATTTATTATGCATAATATATATATAAGAATTATAAAACGTCGGGTAGTTAAGTAATATATTATTAAGATTAATAAATTAAAAAGAGCATGGTAAAGATAAAAGAAATAAGTTTTATAGTTCTATTAAGATATTTTCTTATATTTTCGTACTGGTACTATTTATATACAGGTTAATACTTATAGAGTTTATTATTTAAAAAAAATATTTCGATTTAAAAGACAGATTTATTTTATATATTAAAATAAAAATAACTAGTTAATATACTATTTTATCTCTTTAAAGTATATACGAAGTTAATTATAATATTTTTTAAAATAATTTTAAAGCTTAAACTATTTTTAAATAATTAGACTTATACAAGGTCGTTAAGTTCAAGCCGTATTATCTAGGCTGAATAATTAGACTTATATAATTATTTTTTGAAAAAGAAATAATATTATATTAGTTATAACTTAATTATTATAATTTATTAATTTATTTTAAACCTTATAAATTATTTAACAACGTATTATATAAGCAAGTTAGCTTTGTAAGCGAATTAGCTATTTTTTAGCATATTTTAATAATATATTTAAATAAAATAATTATAACGTAATAAAGGTTTTCAAATTAATTAAATTCCTTATTACTAGACGTTTTTATAATTCCCTTATAAATATGCGTATTATATCCGGGTTTGTTATAAACGTTATATTTCCGTTTTTTTTCTTTAAACCTTTTTATAATAACTATTTTTAGCTTTTATTAGATGCGATTATTTATTATTACATTTTTTTTAATTATGAAAACCTTTGATTTTTTTATAGTAAGCGTTCCCCTTTTATGGAAACGTATATTTTTTAGTTTTTTAGTATTTATTAAGGACGTAATTTATTTTACGAAAATCATTGTTTTTTTAAGAACTTAATTTTATGTAAAAGTAATAAGTTATTTTTTATTAAAAAAATTAACCAATTTAATTATTGTTATTAGTAAGTTAACTTAGTAACTTTTAATTTTTCCTTTATAAATAAAATCCTTATCGAATCGTTTTAGTAATATTTTTAAAACTTTGACAAATAGGAAAATAACGGAATTAGAAAAGGTAAGTAAAAAAACGATTAGTATAAATATAATTAGAACTTTGAGTTCGAAAAAGATATAATTAAAATCGAATAAAATAAATCCCTTTTTTACGGATCTAGATTTAATATTATCGGTTATTATAGTAACTTTAAATACGGCGGAAAAGCCGGGGATAATTTTTTGGGGGTAATATAAATAACGTAACCTTGTATAAGATTTTTAACATATAACGAATAAATACAGTTTAGTACGTAAAAATAAAATATATCGAAAAGTTAAAATTAAAAGAAATAAGTGAATAGATAAAGTATAATAATATTATTAATTTTGTAATAATTTTCGAATTCGATTAAATAATAGCTTTTGTAATTATTAAGAATAAAAAACGTTTTAAACTATTAATACAAGTTTAAATATATTTTTAGAAATATTTAATTTATTATAAATTTAGTTTATTTATTATTTAATACTTTTCGTTTATAATAATTTTTTAATTAGTTAAAATAAGTTATTAGCGAACTAAAGAAAAAGGTTATTTTTCCTAGACAAAAACAATAAATAGAAGTAAAGCTTATTTTTAAAAGATAATAATTTATATTATTTTCAATTATTTCCGATTTTCTTAATAAGTTTATTTAGGTTTTTTTACGTTTTTTACTATTAATAATATCTATATTTATTATTATTAGCATTCTTTTTAAAGTTTTATTTTATTAAGATTATAAATATTTTCTTTTATAATATTATATTCTATCATTATAATTTAAATAAGTAGAAATTATTTATAAAATATTTTTAAATATTCGTATAAACTTTTATATGATATATTTTTCGATTTAAACGCTATTTAAAATTTTTTAAGGTATAATAATATAAAACGTTTAATTAATCTCGATACGTATTATAACGTAATAAGTAAATAGTAAATTGGTTATATATTTAAATATTTAGATATTACTCGATAATAAATTCTTTTTAATCGGCGTTAATTTTTATAAATTAAGGACGGTATCGGCTTAAGAAAATTTACCGTAATATTGGTTTTTTAAGATAAATACGAGGATATTATAAGTTTATCTTATTTTTTATTAACGTACTACACAAGTAAGCTGTACATATAAGTAAGCTGTACACTTTTTAGCATTTCGCGATAACAAACCCAAATAACTCCTACCATAACACTTCTAATTGATCAAATCGACGGTATTCCTTTTTGCCGGACGTATTTATAACTTTTTAACAAATATACCCATATCCTAAGATTTATTACGGACGTTATTTTGCTTTTTGGTTCCCCTAACCCGTATACGACCGATTAGTTCCAGCAGTTATTAATAATAATTTTTTACCATTATCTTTTTTGTCGAACAAAAAAAGTTATTTATCCCGTATAATAAATATTCCTTTTTATTAAAAACGTTTGTTAATACGTAAAATTAAATAATTATTCCGATAAATCCTATAATACCGCAATATATTTCCTAACGCGCCCTTTAACGCGTTTTAAAACAAGTTTTATAACTTTACCCCGTAACCTTATAACGCGCCGTATAATAAATTTTATATAACGTATTTTTGTAAATATTTTCCATATATTAAAGCCGGATAAAAAATATTCGTATATACGGGTTAGGAATTCGGTCGGTAATTATATTTTTATCGGTCGGCTTTAATACTTTCGAAATAAGGGTAATATTAATTCGGATACGTTAAAAGGTAATCGGTTACGTACGGGTTAAGGGAGGATTAAAAAACAATATGGCGTCCATATTAAGCCTTGATATATATATGCACTTGTTAAAAAGCTATAGATACGTCCGGCGAAAAGAAATACCGTCGATTTGATCAATTAAATATGTTGTGGTGGAAATTATTTGGATTTGTTATTGTGAATTGTTGCGAGGTGTTAAAAAGTGTACAGCTTACTTATATATACAGCTTATTTATGTAATACGTTAGATATTTTATAATATTAATATTAAAAATAAAATTTTAAAGTTAAAAGGTAAAAAAATTAAGAAAATTAGCTGATTTACTTATATACTTAATTTACTTAGATAATAAGTTAGATATTTTAATATAAATATTATTATATTTATAAAAGCGTATAATAGTAACTATTTCTTCAATTTTCGTTATGAACTATATAAAAATTTGTTTAATTAAATATATTATATTATAATATGTAATACTAATATAAAATATTATATAACGTACTATATAAGCGAACGGGATAATTACGTAACATATATTATTAACTATATTTTAAAAATTTATAACTTTATCTAATCTTTACTAAATCTTACCAAATTTTATAATTTTATATAGTACACTTATACTTACTTTCAGTAAAACTCCCAAAATTCTACACCGTATATTACGTAAAATATTACAAGATATATATTTTTAACCTTTTAATCGGACCTACTTTTTAATATCTCTTAATATAACGTTTTTAAAAATTAAATGAAATTCTGAGTAAATGTATAATTATTTTGTTAAAGCCGTTTACAAAGTTTAACATAATTACAAGTAGATTTCGTAAAGTTATTAATAAATATAAAACTTTACTTATTATTTAAATCTATAGTTATAACTTTAATAAAAACTATTAGAATTTAATATAATTTTATAAACGCTTTATTTATAGCGTTATAAACCTGTTTATATCGTTATATTAAATTTTATAAAGATTTCGTAAAGTTATAGCCGATTTATTAAATATGGGTCCGGAGGTCTCGTTCGCTTATGTAATACGTTATATCGAAATATGTATAAATTCTTAAATAAAAGTTTAAATATAGTACTTATTATATTTATTAATTATAGTTATTTAAAATTAAAAATATTTTAACTTAATTAATTTTTTAATAAGTTTTCGATTTTAAAAATATACATTATTTTTTAATTTATATCCGTATTAAATTAATAAAGTTATTTATTTATTATATAGAATTATAGGATTTACTAAAGTAAAAGTAAAGTTTAACTTTTTAAATATATTAATAGAGGCCTAATAGCTTAGTAGTTACGAGCCTGCGTGTTTTTTTTAATTACGACAATCTTAGGTGCCCTATTACGATTAATCGCAAAAAGCAGCTGGTTTAAATCCAGCTTAAGTTATCGTTTTTTTTAAATAACGCCAGCTTTAAGAAGCTGATTAATTAAAGCTGCGGCCCCGTTACCGTATCGGCGACAATCGGAAAAGTTAAGGGCTTTAGGAACTAACTAATTAAATTAACCATGTACTTAGCTACTTGTTTGTTATCGTGTTATATAACCCGCATTGCGTTTTTCCGGTTCTTACTAAGAAAGAACGGTTTTTAAGAGGTGCTCCCCGGTCGCGCTTATGTAATCCTTTATATACGTACTTAGTAAATAAATTAGCTCCTTATATATATGTATATAGCTAGCTAAATACCTCGAATAATACTTAATCTTGCAAATATATTAATAAAAGATATTTTAATTTTTCATACAAATTTATATTAAGTTAAATATTTTTTTAATCGTATTTAATTAATTAATATATAGGATTACTAAGTTTAAGCTATACTATTTAAAATAAATTTAAAGTATAAAGTAATTATATTAATAATTAATATAATAAAAATTTTATTTAATATTTTCGAATACGGTAATTATTAATAATTTCAAAGTTACGATAAAATATATATTTCAGTTTCGAAAAACGTTATTCCGACGCCGATTACGTAATATCGACAAACTTTAACTGTAATAAACTTTATATTTTTTAACTAGTTTAAGAAAAAAAATCTTTTAAAAGGTAAATAATAACTTAGAAAATATTAAGCTTTTCGCTATAAACTTTAAGTCCGTATAAGATAGTTACTTTATAACCTTTCGCTAGTTTTATAACTAAAAGTATTAAATGTTAACTAGGAAAAAAAGTTAGCAATTTTATATTAATTATCTTTTTTAATCTTAGTCGATTTTACGGCTAAGAAAAAGGCGTTAATACGGTAACTAGATTAAAAAATATTTATAAATAAATTATATTTTCGAACTCTTATTAATTAAAATTATCGGCAGATATACTAATTTACTATTAAACCGTTAAATAGATTAAAAGGGCTTAGATTTATACCCCTAGGATTATAAGAATAAAAGAGCTAAAGGCTATATCTAGCTGCTCTTATCCTAGTTAAAAATAAGTAAATTAGGGTAGAACTCTAGGCTGACTTATGTAATATAATTGCCGACAAAAATAATTAAAATATACATGCTAAATCCGAATATAAAATCTTAATATTTCGTATTTATCAGTCGAGAAATTACGTGCTTACGGGGACCCAGCAGTCGGCTTCGGGATAAGGCTTTTCGTTACCGAGGCGTACAATTTATCATTACCGTAAAAACCATTAATAATTGCCGTATTCGAAGATATTAGGTAAGGTATTTATCGTATTAATTATTAGTATAATTATTTCGTATCTTTGGCTTAGCCTGGATAATACGGCTTGAACCTAACGACCTTGTAATATTTCGTATTTCTAGAATTTTAACGAAACGGTTTCGATTATATTATCCGATTTAAATAAAATAATCGAGTAAATATAATTTATTAATATTTTTATTAATATTAATTATTATTCCAAAAAAATCACGTTTAATTATTAATTTTTAAATACGATTTTAATTTATAACGGAAGAAATAATCGATTTTTAAGTAGATTTATCTTAAAATATATTTAACTTATAAAGAAATTATTTATAATATTAAAGGATAATAATAATAAGTTTAAAAACGTCGAAGCTTAACTGTTAAATCGATATAAGAAATATTATAAGCGATAGTTTGTCCGGCTGCTCCGGATTACGAAAAGCGTCTAGAATTATATTAAGCATCGTTGTTAATAAGAGCTATAAAAAGATTAGATTTTAGTAAAGTCGAGTAACTAAGGTAATACATTTATTAATTTATTTAATTAAGTTATACGATTTATAAGGGGTAGAGTTATAAGAGTAAGGCAGTGGCCGAATAGTAGTAGATTATTTATAAAGTAAATATATTAGTACATTTTTATCTAAGTTATATGTGTTATTTAAATGCGGTTTTTATAGGTATATATATGAATTAGCGATTGGTCACCGAGGTTCTGCCGTATTTCTTTGTTTTTTTTATTATTTCTTTTCCTTTTAATTGTTAGTTCTTAATAGTTATTAATAGCTATATAACTAATATTTTAAATTAACGCGGTTTCGGTTATAAGGGTATATATATTTTAGCGCGGTTAATTAGCCCGTACGTTTCGTTATTCCGGTACCGTATAAGTAGGGCCGGTTGCTGAACGTTTTCCGATTAAGTTATTATATAATTTTCGTATTATTAAGTCCTTTTTTATTTTTCTTTTTATACGTATTACTTTTATAAGTTTTATTTCCGTTCGCTGTTTTTTTCCCGAATTGTTGGCTTTTTTATTTCTATTTTTAATTGTAAATTTTTCAATATTTTCTTACCTTTTTTCGATTATTTGCCGTAACTATATTTTTTCGTAACGACTTTTTAAGTGGGTATAAGTTTATATCCGACCTGGATTTTAATAATTATATTTACGACGTTAATAACGATTTAATAACATTCGATAAATTTTGCTAATAGTATATCGGTTTTTTTATTTTAATTTTAATATTATTTATATTACCGACTTTTCGAAAACCGGTACCGATAATTACGGGTATTATATATAAATTAAAAAAAGTATTTTCGTATATCTTATTCCGGTTTTCCGGTAAACGTTTATTAATTTTCGAATAAATTTTAACTAGTTTCCGTAACGTTATATAAATAATTTTTATTATTATCGTAAAACTACGTAATTAAAATAAAAGCTTATAAATATACCCGAGCCGACTAGCGATAACGTGTTAAAATTCGATTAATATATCGTATTTTTCGAGGATATTTATTTTATTTTTCGTAAGATTTATGTCGAAAAGAATTTTACGATTTTTAAGGTTAAAAATATCGAACGTACGGTAATTACGGTTATAAAAACGTAATTTATACGTTATTTTACGTATTTCCGTTTTAAATACGAATTAGTAAGATATTTTTTTAACGTTAATTTTTTTAATTACTTATTATTTTTTATTATTAACGTATTTTTTAAAGAAAAAACGAGAATACGTTTATAAATATCGAAAACGTTTATTATTAAATAATTGCCGCTTTATTACCGTAAAACGGGACGGTATTATTTATATTACTTTTAAAATCGGTTTAAAAATTTTGGAAAGGATATTTATCGCCGACCGTTCGGTGTTAATATAAGGAAAAGTTCAGTTATTTTATTCCGCCGTAACCGGCATAGTTCGAAATCTTATAAATATATAAAAATAATGTAATAAACGCTTAATAACGGCAGTATAATTTCGGTTAATTTTATTAGCCGTAATATATAAAAAACGCTAAAAGGTTATTAATAACGTATTGCTTTTTCCCGTAAACGTTATAAGGTTTAATCCCGTTTTTCTTTTTTTTTCGTTTCCATAACCTCCGGTAAAAATTTACCGCCACTTTTATTTTCTAACTTTTTTACAGTTTCGCCCTCATTTATATTTTCTCTTAAATTTACAGCTTCGTTTATTAATTTATAAACGTTGCCGGCTTAAACCGAACTTATTAATTATTAAAAAAAGATAAATATTAATTAATTACTAAACGTTTATATATAATTCAAATTAAAATATATTAATTTACAATAATAAATTTCATTTTTATTTAAAATATTTAATATTATCGCTATTTAATTAACGAACGGGTTTTAATATTATAATTTATTTTAATATTAATAATAATTATAATAAATTTTATATTCATATTCGGTATTTTATCGGTATATTATCACCGTTTTATTTTATTTTAAATATAATTTAATTGATTCGTTTTATATAAATATTTAAATAATTTCCGACCGATTTATAATATGTAGTAACCGTTAAAACACTTAAAAATTTTTTCTATATTTATTTTATTTTTTATAATTATATTTTATTTTTTTCGTATTTAATTAATATTTCTTAAACGTTTATTAAATAGTTTTTAAATTTTTAAAATGTTATGTTTAACAGGTTACCTTTTTTATTTAATAAAGAACTCCATTGTACTATACTTGTTTTTATACTAGACGATAGTTTTTCTTACTTATTTTTATTATTTATTTTTGTAAATTAAAAAACGGCATAGAATCGGTAACCGTTTCCCAATTATATTGTAATTTTAAGGGAAATATCAGAAATATATCGTATAACCGTTAATACTATATAAATAAGTAAACCTTATCAACTTATAATCTTATTTATTTAACGATTTTTACTCGATTATATATTAATACCAGTTTTAAATTTATTTTAAACTCAAAACTTTTTATAAATAATTTTATAACTCAGTTTTTTTATAAGTTATCGGCAAGTATTTTTAATTATAACATCTTTTTTAATTTATTACGGCCTTTTCTTAATATTTAAATATTCGTTAGCAAATTTACGTTATATATTTAAACTGTTTACGTATTGCTTATATCTTAATTCGGAATTTATCGAGTATTTATTTTATTATACGTAAATAATGACCGTAAAAGATTTTAAATAATTAATATCCTGTAAATTTATTTAAATAAATATTATAAGTAAATTTAATTTTGTATAATAATTAAACTTAATTTATTTAATTTTCGTTGTAATAATTTCTGAAATATTTTTACACGTTTAATTTATGTGTTTTATTTACATATTAATTTAAAAATAATAACGTACTATATAAGCGAGCTGTATATATAAGCAAGCTGTACACTTTTTAGTACGTTACGATAGTAAATTTAAATTAAATAACTATAACATATTAAATTAATTTAAAGTAATCGGATTTTTTATTATTAAATGCTTTTATATCTTTTTTATAAGTACGCGTATTATGTCCGGGCTTGCCGTAAACGTTATATTTCCGTTTTTTCGCTTGAACCCTTTTACGATAACCCTTTTCGGCCGTTATTAGCTGCGATTGTTTATTATTACTTTCCTTCGTAATTATAAGAATCTGTATTTTTTTTACAGTAAGTATTTTTTTTTTTTGAAAACGTTTATTTTTGGTTTTCCGGCGTTTATTAAAAACGTAATTCGTTTCGCAAAAGTAACCGTTTTCCTCCTAAAAAAAAGCGATTTCGTATAAAAATAACAGGTTACTTTTTATTAAAAGATTAACCAACTTTAATATTTTTGTCGGCGAATTACCCTAGTAATTTTTAATCTTCCTTTATAAATAACGTCCCTGTCGAGTTGCTTTAATAATATTTTTAGGAATTTTCGTAAATGGGGAAATAACGGAATTGGTAAAGGTAAATAAAAAAACGGTCGGTATAGGCATAATTAGAACTTTTAACTTAAAAAAGATACGATTAAGATCGAATAAAATAAATTCCGTTTTTACAAATCCGGATTTAATATTATCGGTTGTTATGGTAACTTTAAACGCGTTATAAAAGCCGGCGATGAAATCTTTCTTAATAATGTAAATAACGTAACGTTATATAAAACTTTTGATATATAGCAAATAAACGCGTTTTAATATAGAAAAATAGGATACGTTAAAAAATTAAAGTTGATAGGAAAAATAGGCAGGTATATAAAGTGTAATAATATTATTAGTTTTATAATAATTTTCGAATTCGATCGAATAATAGTTTTTGTAACCGTCGAAAATAAAAAGATATTTCGAATTTTTAATACGCGTTTTAATATATTTATCGAAATATTTAATTTATTTTAAATTTAGTTTATTTATCGTCCAGCCGTTTTTATTTATAGTAATTTTTTAATTGGGTAAAAGTAGGTTATCGGCGAACCAACGAAGAAAATAGTTTTTCCCGGTAAAGATAATAAATAAAGGTAAAGCTTAATTTTAAAAATTAACAGTTTATATTACCGTAAATTATTTCTTATTTTTTTATTACGTTTATTTAAGTTTTTTACGTTTTTCGGTATTTGTAATTATTATATTTATTATTATAAAAAGATTTATTAAAAACTTTGTTTCGTCGAAGTTATAAATATCTTTGTCCGTAATACCATATTTCGCAATTGTAACCCGAATAAATTTAAATTATTTACGAAATATTTTTAGATTTTTGTATAAAACTTGTTAATAATTTATTTTTCGATTTAAATACGTTTTAAGTTTATGTTGTTATTTAATAAAGTTAAATATTTAATTAACCCCGATACGTTTTATAATACGTTACGTAAATAGTAAATTTGTTATATTTTTAACGTATTAATGCCGGACGGGAAACGTTTGCATATTTAAATTAAGGATTCGTTCGATAATCGATTTTTTTTTAATTAGCGTTAATTTTCGTAAATTAGGGACGGTATCGGGTTAGGCGTATTTGTTATTAATTTGCGTTTTTAAAGTAGTAAATGGGATATTATAAATAGAACTAAGTTTTTTATAATTAAGTTTCGGGTTTCGTTTTTTAGTTTAAACGGTTAGGTTTATTTTCGTTTTTTTTATAAGCCGTTCCATATTATGGTTGTTAAGAAATAAGTGATTAAAGTTAAAGAGTTAAAATAATAAAAAAAGTGTATAGCTCGCTTATATGTACAGCTTGCTTGTATGGTACGTTAGGTAGTAAATAATCGGTATTAAGTTTTCTTTATTTTTTAAAGCTTAGTTTAAAATTAGTTAATAAATAACTTGTTTCGATTATTCATAATTTCTAATAAAAAACCGAAACGGTATTTTATCTTTTTATATAAAATATAAACTAATTTTATAACTATTTTAATTTTAACCGTACATAAAAATAGAATTAATTTCGTAAACCGGTCTACGATTATTAAAATAACGTTATATATATATTTATTATTCTTTAAACTAAAAAGTAACCTAATAATAAAATTTATACTTAACTTTTATAACGCCTTATAAAGTTTATATTTAAGTTTCCGCGTACCTTAATATATAAAATAACATTTAACGTATTTTCGAATCTTATTTGTTATATAGTTGGTATGCAAAAGTCTTGGTTTAATCTCTACACCCTATATTTTCTACTATTACCTTTATAACTTTACTTATACGTTTTTCTACTAATTTTTAATAATATTACTAGTAAATTTAATAGGTTATAAATAAATATATTACGGATACGGTAACTTATTTTAATATTTCGTATATTAACCTTAAATTACAATTACAGTTTCGATCCGTTTTAGTATATTATTAATTAAGTTATTTAATATAACTTTTGCAAGGTCGTTAGGTTCAAGCCGTATTATTTTGGCTGAGTTAAAGATATAAAGTAATTATACTAATAATTAATACGATAAATACTTTATTTAATATTTTCGAATACGGTAATTATTAATAGTTTTTACGATAATAATAAATTGTACGTTTCGGTTACGAAAAGCTTTATTCCGAAATTAATTATTACGTAATATTAATAAATTTTAATTTTGATAAACTTTATGCCCTTTAACTAGTTCGGTAAAGGGAGTTTTTTAAAATGCAAATAATAACTTAAAAGATATTAAGTTTTTCGCGGTAAACCTTAAGTCCGTATAAGATAGCTACTTTACAACCTTTTACTAATTTTATAATTTTAACTTTAATCGATTTTACGATTTTTCGAATCCTTATTAATTAAAATAATTGAAATATACTGGGTAATTTTTATTACAAGATACTAGTATTCCGTAATTGTAACATCTTTACGGAAAACGTTTTTTTTAAGGTTTTTAAATTTAATAAAACTTTGGGATAAGTTAAAAATATCGATACCTCCGTCGATTTAACCGATTTTTCCTAAAAAAATCGAATTATATTTTTAATTTTCGGATACGATTTGATTTATATAAATAAAAATAATTAAAAATTGGACGATTTTATGGTAAAAAATATTAACCGTATAAAGGAATTACTAGAAAAACTGAATATAAACAGTAAAAGGTTTAAAAATTTCGAAATTTAACTTTTGGTTCGATATAAAAAGGATTACGAACGATAATTTATCCGGCTGTTTCGGATTGCGAAAATCGTCTAGAATTCGGTTAAGAATAATTGTCGATAAAGGTATAATAGGGCAATCTGTAAGAAGATTAAGGCTTAGTAAAGTTTAGCAACCGATACCATAATCTATTTATTTGTTTAATTTTGTTTTACGGTTATATCTTCTCTAAAGAGATTAATATAACTTTTATAAACTTTTTTTATATAGTAATTATAATAGCAGTTAGCAAATTTAACGTTTTCTACGTGTTGTCGAGTGATTTAAGCTTTAGTTCCTTTTATTAAATACGTTCCTTTAACAGCTTCCATACGTTTTTAATAGAGTTCAAATCGGGTAAATATAGGGGTTATTTTAGCATTTCGATAGTTTTCGTTTAAAGCTATTTTTTAACAATACGGGCAGTTTAAACGGGAGCGTTATTTTGTATAAAGATAGAATTATTATCGAAATATCCGGGAAGGTATTTATCGAGGTGATTACGATAAACGTAGCCGGTTATTCCGCCCCGGGGGGTTTCGGGGTTTTTATCAAAAGTTGTTAAAAAATTCCGTTTTTTATATTAGATATTAGCTTAAAATATTTATATCTGGCCGTTTTTTTTTATATCGGGGTTATATATATTTAAGTAATAAACGGAATTTTTTTATATTAAAAACGGTTAATAATTAACGTAATAATTAAGGTAAGAATAAATAATATATAAAAGATTTTTCCGGCGGAAAACTTACTTTACCCGTTTACCGTAATTATGGTTTATATTCGTTTCGTTATTAAATAAAATTTTTCATTATTATTCGGTAAATTTATTACGATATTCCAGAATTTAAAAAAGCTTTCGTTTCGCATGTTCGGGGGTTAAAAACGGTCGTTAAAATACGCGGTAATATATCATCCCTTTTTCGCGAAATTACCGCGTTAAAATTTATCTAAAGGTATAAGGATAATATAATTCGATAAAATTAACGATTAATATAAAAAGATTAGATTTAATAAATCGCTATATATACCTTTTATAAACCGGCCGAAATTTACGTAAGCGACTCGAATGTAACGAAAATTAAGCTGAATTTTAACGCATATAGCGATTATAAACGCTCTAAACGATAATAAATAATATTTCGTATTTTTTTACGATTTCCGTAAAGCCCTTACCTAAATCTTTTTCGGACTTTTATTTCGTTCTCGTATAAGGTGATTATTTTTTTCGCGAAATAATTGGACTTAAATTAAGTTGTTTACTTATAACTAAAGTATGAAGGCTATTAATATTAAAGTAAAAATAATACGCGTTTTTGTAAAGCGTATAAAAATTTATCGAAACTTTTATACCCTTACTATATTTTCTTAATAAAATTTATAATTAATTCATTTAATAATTTTTGAACCGTTTATATATTTTATTCGAGAATTGTTATAATATTAATTAATGAATTATTAATATAATACGTATTACGACGGAATAATAAACTTATTTTAATATAATAATACGTTATTTAAGTTTATATAATAATTACCTTTTATCCTAGTATTTTTTTAAATTAACGTTATAAATTTGTAAATATTTAATTTTTTAGTTTATAATTTACGGATTTTATTATAAGATTATCGCAGAATTATCGAAATAAGTACCGTTTCGTTTAAGGTTAACTTTTTTATTAATAAATATAAAACGTGTTATTCCGGTATAATAACTTTAACGTTTTTATTTTCCGATTCCGTTAATATTTCGGAATTTAAGTAATATCTTTTCGTTATATCTGGTTTTAATTTTTTTAACGGAATATTAATAACGGCCGTAATTTAAATTTTTTTTACCGTACGTATTTTATATAAAAAATACCGGTATATAGCTTTTTTTCTTTTAACCTTCTAGAAAATAATTTCTAATTATATAACGGAGGTTTTACGTTATTTTAATACGGATTTTAGTTACTTAAACCTTTTTAATTTTATATTCGTTAAGGAATTTAACAGTTAAAACGTTTTATACGGCTTTAACGAATTACCGTACCCGGCTGTACCTTTTAGTAATACGAAATATAATTGCCGTAAAATACTTTATTTCTTTAAATAGTTTATAGATTAATTAGAACTTTTTCGTAAATCTAAAAATTACGTTATTATAATCGATTAATTTAGATATGTAATTTAACTATCGATTTAACTTGTTAGCTGAGTTAGTTTTCCCGGGTCGGTATTATATTTTAAAATGAAATTAAGTTAATCGGTATATTTTTTAAACAAATCTTTTTTAAAAATCTCGTATTAATACAGTAATTACCCCTTTTAATATATAATAATCGGTTAAAATAAAAAACTGTTATTTTATATTTTTTACGACAGCAAGTAATTTTTATTCAATTATCCCCTAACTGCTTTTAAAATTAGAAAACTTTCGTAATTAAAAAATAACCGGATATTAAGTCGGCTTAGAAAGTTATAATAGATTATTATATATAATTTTAATATATATGTTATTTTTTATATAGATAAATTTAATAAAATCTTAATATTAAAAAATAATGGTTTTTCGAAAAACGGTTTTTAATTTTTAAAATATTTTATTTACTTTAACGGATTATTCCCAATCTTTTTTTTAGATTTTCTTTTTTAACAAATTATTAATAAAGGAAAAAGATTTCGAATTATAAATAATAAACTTCCTATAAAAATTAATAAATTTTAAAAATACTTAAATAGTATATATCGATTTAAAAGGTTTTTATTTTTGAATTACGATAATACGGCAGCTATTTATTTATATTTTTTCGGTATTAATAAGAAATTTTAAAAACGAAATCTCGTTTCGAAAAAATTCCTATTTCGATAACTTCACGAATAATTAATATTTATTTAACCATTCGTAAACTAATCGGAAATATTTTATATATTTTTATTATTATTAGAAAAAATCATAATATTGTTTAAATAAAAAAGATAAAACTAATTAATAAAAGCAGTTAAAACCTGATATATATATACTTAAAAGAAATAGTAAAACGTTAATAAATTTAAAAATTATTACCGTATATTCGAATTACTCGTACCTCGTTCGAAAAACGGTTTTTTACTTATCGCCTCCTTTTACCCGAATACGATAATATATATCCTATACATCCAGCTTAAAAAAACTTTAATTAACTTTAATTTATTTATTATCTTAAAGATTAATAATAAAAAATACCGATTTTTTATCATAACTCGATTTAATAACCAGTAATCGATATATAACTATAAAATGCCGTCCTTTTTAAATACGAATAAAATAAAAACAATACTTTTTACCTTCGATTTTCGCATATACCCCGTTTTTAAATACTTACGGATATATTTTTCGAATTTTCGCCGTTAAAATTCCATCGTAAAATAAATTAAAGTTATAAATGGTACTTTATCTAATATAAGATTAATTATATATTTAATGTTTAAAAATAAAAAAATATACTTTTACTCCTTTACCAAAATATATATTTCGAAACTTTTTTAAATATCTAAATTACTTTTTTGCCTTGAAAAAAAAAATTTAAAATTAAAAATATTACGATTATTCCCGAACCTTACAAAATTAATAACGTAAATTAACTCGCTAGCAAAGGTTAAATTTATAATTTCCCCGCCGTTAATTTCCTTTAAACCTTATAAATCCATTTGCATTTTACCGTATTTAATAACATACCTAATTTTCTTATCCCTAATTAAAACAAAAATAAATTAAACGCTAACCGGGTATACCTAATTATAAAAAAGATTTAACGAAATCGGTAAATATTTTAACGCTTATTTATCATTTTAACCTTAATTTCGAAAACTTTATAACATTTAGTAAAAACTCCATTCGCTTTAATTAACTCTAATATATTAACTGCAACGGAACCCAATTTATATTTTCTAATAAAACGTTTATTATAAATATTTACTTCCGCTTCTATATTCAAATCCACTTCTGTAATAACTAAACGTTTACCGCCCTTTTTTAAAATAATAATTAAACTTTTTAACAATAGCCTAATATTAATTATCCGGTATATTTCGGCCGAAATAAATTAAATATACGTTTTTATTCTGGCGAAACCTTTTCCGATTTACTTAAATTATTAAAAATAACAAGGTTTTACATTACAGCAAACTATTAATACTTTATTACCGCGTTCTTATCGTTAAGTCGGAATAAAAAACCGTCCTTATACTCTATTTTATAAACAAAATTAATATACCTTTTTTTTTTAAAAACGGATAACTTTTTAAGCCAAATAGATTTATTACAGTTAAAATTTATTCGGTAATACGGAAACCCCTTTTAAAAAATTCTACCTTTTTTTTCGCCCAAATCAAAGATTTTCAAATATTCCTTTTTTTAAATTATCACCTTAAAACGTAAATAAATATATCCGTTTATTCTTTTTTTATTTAACCCGTAATACTTAACCTTAACGTTAAACCGTTTATATATAATCGGCCTCCGTTATAATATTAAACGAACGCTTAAGTAAATATTTTTATTTAAATATTTTAATTTTTAAAGATTTCCGTAGGCGGTAATAAAAATAATACGCTAACTTAAAATATTTCTTTTTTAAATTAATATTAAAGGCTTTAATTTTTAATAAATAAATCCTTTAAACTATAAAAAATTTTATCGGTAGTTCGTTACTTTACCTAAGCTTTTTAAAAACGTCTTGGAATATCTAATCCGTATATTCGAAATTAAAATAACTTTTTCTTATAAAAAACTATAAATTCTTTAACGTAACTTTCTTAATTATTTTTTACATATTATTATAATACGTTTGTTATTTCGATTATTAATTTTTTTAATTCTGCTTATTACTTAATAAACATATATTATATCCGGTAACCGGGATTTTTTTATAACGCTAATATCTTTAATATATATAATCTAATTTTTTCGTTTTTATATAGAAAATTATTTATTAACTATTTGTCCCAGATATTTAAACGGTTTCGAATAATTCCGTTTATATTATCGGTAATATTAACTTATAATAATATCAACCAAACGGTTACGTTCCTATTACTCGCGCTTTATTTAATCGGTAAAAGCTTTTCGTTTTTCCTCGAATTTAACGCGTTTTACTAAATCTTTTTATAAATACGCAAAATTTCGTCGTAAAAAATAGGTTAAATATTGAACGATATTTTTAACCTATATCAACCTAACGGTATTTAATAATAATTAAAAATATTTCCCGTATTTATATTATTAGATAATATCTTTCGGATATAATTACGTATCGTATTCCGAACGTATTCCGATTTGCCGGCCGTTTAACTTTTATTATTATTCTATATATAATTAATTATTACAAGCTAAATTTAATTTCGTATCGATTTATTTCTATTAATTATTATATTACTTTTTAAAAAAATATAAAAATAAAATAATAACTAAATAAGAACAAACGATCATATAAAGTAAATATATTAACAAACTTTTATTTAAGTTACATATATTATATACATCCCCGGTCGCGTTTGTGCAGAACCATTTGTGTACATATATGTAGTGAACGGATCAGCTTGTATGTACATAGCTAGATACCACAATGGCACTTTACCTTGCATATTATATACATGCAATCTTTTATAGGTATATATGTAAGGCGGCGACTAGTCGCCGAGGTTCTACCGTATCTCTTTATTTTCTTATACGATTACTTTTTTTCATGGAATTAATTAATATATATATTTATATAATATCTTCTTAATATTAAAAAATTTACTACTCTAAAATCTTTAAATTTAAAACAATTATTTAAACAATAATTTACCGATTAATAGCCTTTTTAAATTAAATTAAAACTAAAGTTTCATTATAACTAATTATATAAATTAGTTGCTAATAACAATAACTTGAGTAATTCGTATTAATTAATAATTAAACTTTTAATTCTTAAATTATTTAATAATTATAATTATTATTAATATTATTAAATAATAATAAAACTTTATTTTAAATATTAAGGTTTTCATTATAAAAAACTTGATATTATTTTTTCGCGGTTTATTAAAAAAATCATTTATTTTATTAAAGTAATTATAATTTATTAAACGTATTACGAATTAAATAAACTTTAATATATAAAGTTATTAGGTATAAGCCGTATTATTTAAGCTAAGTTAAAAGTACGAAATTATTATATTAATAATTAATACGATATAACTTTTACTTAATGTTTTCGAATACGGTAATTATAAATAGTTTTTATAGTTACGATAAATTATACGGTTCGATTATAAAAAGCCTTAACGTCTTACATAAGCGAACTATATACTTTTTTTATTATTTTAACTTTTTAACTTTAATTATTTATTTTTTAATAACTATAATATAAAACGGCCTATAAAAAAATCGAAAATAAACCTAGCCGTTTAAACTAAAAAACGAAACCCGAAACTTAATTATAAAAAACTTAGTTTTATTTATAATATCTTATTTATTATCTTAAAAACGCGAATTAATAATAAATACGCCTAATTTGATACCGTTCTTAATTTATAGAAATTAACGCCGATTTAAAAAACCGATTATGAAATAAATCGTTAACTTAAATACGTAAACGTTTTCCGCCCGGCGTTAAAATATTAAAAATATAGCGAATTTATTACTTACGTAACGTATCGTAAAACGTATTAAAGTTAATTAATTACCTAACTTTATTAAACGGTAATATAAATTTAAAACGCGTTTAAATAGAAAAATAAATTATTAATTAATTTTATACGAAAATTTAAAAATATTTTATATATAAGGTCGTTAGGTTTAAGCCGTATTATCCAGGCTAAGCTAAAGATACGAAGTAATTATATTAATAATTAATACGATAAATATTTTATTTAATATTTTCGAATACGGTAATTATTAATGGTTTTTATGGTAATAATAGATTATACGTTTCGGTTATAAAGAGCCTTATCCCGAAGCCGATCGCGTAATATTGATAAGTTTCGACCTTGATAAACCTTATGTTTTCTAGCTAGTTCGGCAGGGGGAATTTCCTGGAATGCAATAACTTAAAAGATGTTAAACTTTTCGCGGTAAACCTTAAGTCCGTATAAGATGGCTGTTTTGCAACCTTTTGCTAGTCCTATGATTTTAATTTTAATCGATTTTACGATTTTTCGAATTCTTATTAATTAAAACAATTAAAACATACCGGGTAATTCTTATTATAAAATACCGGTATTCCGTAATTGTAAAATCTTTACGGAAAACGTTTTTTTTAAGGTCCTTAAGTTTAATAAAGCTTTAAGACGAATTAAAAATATCGATACTTCCGTCAATCCAACCGATTTTTCCCAAAAAAATCGGATTTTGCTTTTAATTTTCGGATACGATTTAATTTATATAAATAAAAATAATTAAAAATTGGACGACCTTATAATAGAAAATATCGACCGTATAAAGGAACTATTAGGAAAGCTGGATATAAGCGGTAAAAGGCTTAAGAATTTTGAAGTTTAACTTTTGGTTCGATACGAGGAGGATTACGAGCGATAGTTTGTCGGGCTGTTCCGGATTGCGAAAACCGTCCAGAATTCGGTTAAGAATGGTCGTCGATAGGGGCATGATAGGGTAGTCTGAAGTTACCTTAAAGTAAGACGCCTGTAAGAAGGTTAGGGCTTGGTAAAGCTTAGCAACCGATATTATAATCTATTTATTTGTTTAATTTTGTTTTACGGTTACGTCTCCTCTAAGGAGAAAAAATATTTTATATATAATTTAAGTTTATTCGGGTTATAATTGCGAAATACGGTATTACGATAAAGAATATTTACAATTTTAACGAAATAAAATTTTTAATAAGTTTTTTTATAATAATAAATATAGTAATTTTAAATATTAAAAAACGTTAAAAATTTAAATAAGCGTAATAAGGGAATAAGGAACAATTTACGGTAATATAAGTTATTAATTTTTAAAGTTAAACCTTACTTTTATTTATTATTTTTACCGGGAAATTTTTTTTTTCGTTAATTCGTTAGTAATTTACTTTTACTTAATTAAAAGATTGTTATAAACGAAAACAGTTAAATAATAAATAAATTGAATTTAAAATAAATTAAATATTATACCAAATGTATTATAATACGTATTAAAAATTCTAAACGTTTTTTTATTTTTAATAATTACGAAAGTTATTAATTAATCGAATTCGAAAATTATTACAAAATTAATAATATTATTATATTTTATATACTTACTTAGTTTTTTTATCGGGTTTAATTTTTAGATATATTTTATTTTTTCGTATTAAAACGTATTTATTTACTATGTATCGAAGGTTTTATATAACGTTACGTTACTTATATTACTAAAAAAGATTTTATCGCCGACTTTTATAACGCGCTTAAAGCTATTATAACTACCGACAATATTAAATCCGGATTTATAAAAACAGGATTTGTTTTATTCGATTTTAATTACGTTTTTTCCGAATTAAAAATTTCAATTATCTTTATACTAACCGTTTTTCCATTTACCTTTATTAATTCCGTTATTTCCTTACTTACGAAAATTTTGAAAAATATGATTAAAATAACTTAACGGGGACATTATTTATAAAAAAAGATTAAAAATTATTAAGGTAACTCGCCGACAAAAATATTTAAATCGGTTAATTTTTTAATAAAAAGTAATTTAATACTTTTATACGAAATCGCCTTCTTTCAGGAGGAAAACGGTTACTTTCGCAAAATAAATTACGTTTTTAATAAACGCCGGAAAATTAAAAATAAATATTTTTAAGAAAAAGGGATATTTACTATAAAAAAATATAAACTTTTATAATTACGAAAAAAGGTAATAATAAATAATCGCAACTAGTAACGGCCGAAAAAGGTCGTTATAAAAAGGTTTAGGCAAAAAAACGGAAATATAGCGTTTACGGTAAACCCGGACATAATATGCGTACTTATAAGGAGGATATAAAGGCGTTTAATAATAAAAAATCCGATTAATTTAAATTAATTTAATACATTATGATTATTTAATTCGAATTTATTATCGCGACGTATTAAAAAGTGTACAGTTCGCTTGTATATACAGCTTGCTTATATAGTACATTGTCTTAAAGTTAATTATATAATGTCGATAAATTTCGACTTTAATAAACCTTATACCTTTTAGCTTTACGGTTCGATAGAGAAAACTTTTTAATTAGTAAATAATAATTTAAAAGATAATATGTTTCTTGCGGTAAACTTTAAATCCGTATAAGAGAACTTTATAACATTTTGCTAGTCTTATAATTAAAAGTATTAGATATTAGCTAGAAAAAAAGATTAAGAATCTTAAATTAGCTATTTTTAACTTTAATCGATTTAACAATTTTTCGAATTTTTATTAAATTAAATAATTAGAATATACCGGGAAATTTTTATTATAAAATACCCGTATTCGGTAATTGTAAAGCTTTTACGGAAAACGTTTTATTAAAAGTTTTTAAATTTTATAAAGCTTTAAAATAAATTAAAAATATTAATACTTCCGTTAATTTAAAAGATCTTTTTTAAAAAATAAATTTTATTTTTATTTTTAAAATACGATATAATTTTTAAAAATAAAAATAATTAAAAGTTAGATAGCCTTATAGTAAAAAGTATCGACCGTATAAAGAAATTATTAAAAAGCTAAAAATAAGGGTAAAAAGTTTAAAAATTTCGAAATTTAATTTTTAATTCGATATAAAGAGAATTACGAGCAATAATTTATCCGGCTGCTTCGGATTACGAAAACCGTCCAGAATTCCGTTAAAAATAAGCGTCGATAGAAGCATAACTAAGCAGTTTAAAGTTATCTACGAAAAGGTTAGGTTAGTATAACGTATAACCTAACTTTTTTATAACGATTAAAGGTTTAATTCCGAAGCGCTTAAATTAGTTTTTATCTTTTTTTATTAGTTTTCATTAGGTTTTTATTAAGTTTCTTATAAAATAGTTAAGGTTTAATTTTTAAAAGTATTAATTAAAGTTTTTTCTAATATTTTCGAATATATATGTAACGTAAAAAAGCGTATTAAGATTTAGTACGTTAGTATATAACAGATTAATTAGCTCGTATAACGCTTACCTAAACACATCTTAAGCAAAACCAGCGCACCTACCTCTTTAGCTAGCTTTTTAAACCTAAAATAAATATATTCTAGATATAAATAAGTAATACATATATCTTAATACTAATAACAGTTAAATTAATACCGCGAATTCTAATATCATATTAATAAAATTAAATCAACTACCGTAATTATTTTTAAATTTATATAAAAACGGAACTAATTAAAATACTAAAACTTTTATATAAAATAAAAAATTTTAATTAAAAAATAAACTTTTAAACAAAGTTTTAATTTATTAAATAAGATAAAAAATAAGTACTATTAAATTATATAATTAACTTTAAGAACTTAATATAGTAATATAATAAAGTTAAGATATTTATTAATTCGATTAAAAATTATAATAGCGATATTTAAAACGGCCGAATAAATTTTTTTTATTAATATTTAACTCTAACGGTAAATCAAGTATATAATAACTTTATCGCCGAATTTCGAAAAAAGGATTCGAAAAAATATAGTAATAGCTATAACGCGATATATACCTAATAAAACAAGCCTTTAAAATAAAGAAGGCTAGCTACTTTACTTTAATTATAATATATACGACTATATAGTAAAAGATTGCTTAAAACGGAAAAATAATAATAAACGGTCGAAATGTAGTAAAAAATACGAGGTTAATTTTATATCGGAAAAGCTAGGAGATTTATACAGAACGGATAAAAAAATTTTTTAAGAGTTTCGAAATTAGTCAAGGTCCGAATAGCTTTATAGCAACCTTAGGGCCATAAAGGCGTATCGGCAAATATAGTAATTTATAGCCTTAAAGTTATACAGATAAAAAGGCTATAGTTATATCTAGCTACCTTTCCCTCCCTAAGTTAAAAATAAGTAACTTAGAATTAGTAGGACAAAACCCTAGGTAAAAGAATACAATTGCCGACATTTAGTTAAAAAATTTATCAATGAAGTTTTTACGAGTATTATATAAAATAATTTTAAATTTTAAATCCTTTAAGTAACTTTTAAAAATAATGGTTATTTTTTTATTTTATAAAACTATTTCGATAAACTTTTTAATTAAAGTTTATTAATTTAATTAGGCTTATTAAGAAACGTTATTGTTTAAAAAGATATAATATTTTTAAAGTTTTTATAACTTTTCTATTTTGCGTTAATTCTTAATATTTATAAATTACTTAATAATTTAATTCAATCTGTAAATAAATTTTATAGTTATCGTAAATATAAAATATGGCGTTAAGTTTAATATAGAGTTATATTTTTCGTAGATTTTTCGCCGTAGTAAAGAATTATTAAATAATCTTAGATATTTTAATAAAAACTTTTTCGTTAGTTATTTATCGGTTTTCGAGGAAATATGAACAAAAAACGGTATTTTACGTTAAAATTTAATTATATATTTTATTAAAGTTATTTTAATTTTGTTAAATAATTTTTAAAAAAACCCGTTAAAAAGTATATAACGTATTTTTATTTATATTTCCTATAGCCTTATCGATAATAAAATATTTTAATTAACGAAAGTTCTTATAGTTAAAAAAAGGCTTTATAAAATGATATTAATTTCATAGTTACTAAAATAATTTTATTATTCGATGAAATTAAAAATTATAAATAATTAATTTAATTCTATTTTAAATAATTTTAAATCGTTTAAGTAATTTTTAAGAATATTAAACGTTTTTAAAGCGGATAAAAAATATTAAAAGGGTAACAGTTAAATTTTAAAAGGTGTTATTATATATTCCGTAATTATAAGAACTAATCGAAATTCTTTTTTAAGAATATCGGATTATAACTTTTAAGAATAAATATTAAACGATTATAAAGTAATATAAATTTTGCGAATAGTACGAAATATAAATAATATATAATAAAATAATTATAATAAAAATAAATTCATCGAAATCTATAACGGTATTATTTACATTTAAATACCAGCGTTAAATAATTAAGTTTTATAATTATTATTAAATATATAAAATATTAATTATATAGTTATATTAAGACAATTATATATATCTTTCGTTTACGTAAAACTTTATATAATCTAGTAACGGATTTTATATATTTCTATTAAATAGTAGCTTCTCATTATATAATATATTATAAGTATACCTAGCTAGCAAACAGCTATTATAAATTACGTATAAAAACGTCTTTTAAAATTAACAAGGTTAGAAATTAAGAAAAGATCGCTTTAATCTAGGGCACGCTATTTACCAATACCCGGATAAGCACTGCTAACGTATCCTAATCCCCTAGCACCTATAGGTAAGGCTGTCCTAGTTTAAATATCAGTTTCAAGTTACAGAACTATATTTCAATAAGATTTACTATTTACGCTGTAAATCTTTTATTATTTGCGCAGTAACCCACTTTCTAGCTAGCATACACCTGGTACACCTACCAGTTCGTACTTAATTTTCCTTTAGAAACCCCCTTATATAAAATATTAATAAAATATACTTATTTTAAATTAATTTATTAAGGTATATTTTTATTAAAAACATTTCTAATAAATTTTAGCTATACTATAATAATATTTCTTAAAATTACTATATTTTAAAACCTTTTAATATTTTTATAAACTTTATATAGTAATTAATGATCGTTAATTAAGTTAATCGTACTAATTATAGCCGAGTTAGAAATTTATACGTTTAGCTTCAGTTCGAAATAACCTATTACGTATTAAAAACGGTACGTAGTAGTAACGAATTTTTACTAACGGTATCTAAGGTCTAGAGCAGCCATAGCGGTTAAGGTTATTACTACTTTAGGTACTATTATTATTGTTATTATTATAGTCCGAAGTAATTTAGAAAAAATTAAAGGATTAAAAGCTGTAATTGTAATTATATATAGTTAATATACTAGGTAGCAGCGTTATAGTAGATAGCTAGCAAATATAAATTATACGTTACTACGTAAATAGTAAAAGGTTTATTACGTAAATAGCAAATCTTATTTTAATTAGTTATCTTTACCGCCTTATAAGCTTCCTTAAATAGCTACTATATATACTCTCGTACGCTTTATATTTAAAAATACCTTTATTAATTCCCCTGCTATTTCCTACTATTTTTAAAGTAACGCTTTATCCTACCCTATTATAATAACGCCGATATAAGGAAAAAAAAATTAATGTTAGAGATTGTGTGGTTGGCAAAGATTAAGCCTTAGCAGGTCTATACGTACCGCCTTGGCTGGCCCATATATAGCTAGCTAGCTCGCCGACATCCGTATTCTTAATTCTATATCTTTACAACATATATAATCTCTAACATTTAAGGATGGCATACCAGTCGTATATATCGCTATATACTAAGCTCATACGTTATATAAAATAATAATCTTGAAGCTTATAATAATTATTATTATTAACGATATGTTCTAATATTATTTCCTATATAAATTATATAAGAAACTGTTAGATATAGGGGATATCAGTTATGTTATAGTATTCCGCTAGTTACGGGTACTTCTTATATAAATGTAAATTTAATATAACTTATTAACGGAATATATATCTTCCGATTAAAAGGGCCTTTTCCGTATATAAAGTATATTTAATATCTTTTATTAACTAATATACCTTTTTAACGCATTAAAGTATTTATAGCGTTAATTATTACATATTATTATTTTTTAAAGTCATAACTTTTTATTTAACCTTTTCTCCGGATATTTAATTTTTTCTAATTAATTAATTTTTAAAAAAAATTATTTACAAAATATTTTTCCGCCGTTCGAAAGCTTTTATAATATTTACTAATTTTAGTTATTTTTTAAAGTATTTAAATGGTTTTTATAATAAGGCTTTAAATAGTTTATTAATTAGTATATCGCCTATAAACGTATATTTTATTTTAGTTAAGCTTTTTTTTTTTAGTTTTTATAGCTAATAGTTACATACATTTACGTATTATAATTTCGTTTATAACATGGCGATATTAACGTTAATAAGTCGTATAATTTGTTAATTATCGTATTATATAAGGTCGTTAGATTTAAGCCGTATTATCTAGGTTAAATTAAAGCTACGAAATAATTATACTAATAATTAATAGGATAAATACTTTACCTAATATATTCGAATACGGTAATTATTAATAGTTTTTACGATAACGATAAATTACACCTCGGTTACGAAAAGCTTTATTTTAAAGCTAATTATTAAGTTTTTATAAATAGGTAATTTCTCGATTAACATTCGCTTAAGAAATTTATTTATATAATGCCGATAAGTTTCGACCCTAATAAAATTTATTCTTTCTGGCTTTACGGTTTAAGAAGGGAAATTTTAAATAATAATTTAAGAAATATTAAACTTTTTATAATAAACCTTAAATTCGTATAAAATAGCTACAGGTTAAAGAAGGTGGCTGGTCTGGAGTTTCTAGCCCTTTTTCCTGGCTGACATCTGACACTTTTAGTCGTGAGACTGGCGAAGGGTCGCAAAGCCATCTTATACGGACTTAAGGTTTACCGCGAAAAGCTTAACATCTCCTGAGTTATTGAGATTCCCCCTGCCAAACCAGCCAGAAGGCATAAGGTTTATTAAGGTCGAAGCTTGTCGGCATTGCGCAACAGTCGGCTTCGGGATAAGGCTTTTTGCGACCGAGGTATAATCTATCGTTACCGTAAAAACCATTAATAATTGCCGTATTCGAAGATACTGGGTAAAGTATTTATCGTGTTAATTATTGGTATAATTACTTTATATCTTTAGCTTAACCTGGATAATACGGCTTAAACCTAACGACCTTGTATAAAATAACTACTTTATAACTTTTCGCCAGTTTTATAACTTTTTTAACCTCGATTAATTTTAAGGATTTTTAAACCTTTATTAATTAAATTAAATAAAAAATACCGGTTGAATCCGAATAAAAAATCCTAATATTCCGTATTTGCGAAATTTCGACGGAAACGGTTCCTATTATATTACCCGACGTAAATAAAATAATCGGCCGAATAAAATATATTAATACTTTTATCGATATTAATATTTCTTTTAAAAAAATCGGGTTTTATATTTAATTTTCGAATACGATATAATTTAAAACGGCGGAAATAATCGATTTTTACGTAAACTTATATTAAAAAATATTCGACTTATAAAAAGAATTTTTAACAAAATTAAAGGATAACGATAACGAGCTTAAAATCGTCGAATATAAAATTTTAAATCAATATAAGAAAAATTACGAATTATCATTTATCCGGTTACTCCGGATTACGAAAAGTATTTAGAATTCCGTTAAAAATAGTCGGAGATAAGAGTATAATTAAGTAGTTTGCGAAAAGATTAAGGCTTAATAAAAGCTAATAACCGAAATAATATAATCTATTAATTTATTTAATTTAGTTATACTGTTATATCTGTTCTAAGGAGAAATTATAGTATTATATATTTAACAGTTTAATATTTAACCTAATTTTTAATATTTTAATTAATCGTAAATTAAATAAAGCTTTTTTATAATTTACGTAAAAGATCATAACTCCGTTTTAGTTATAAAAGTAATTATTATATTTTATTTATTTATCCGTTATTTTATTACTTTTTTAAATAAATTTATAACGTAAATTTAAAAGCTTTTTCGATTAATCTTATTATTTGTAAAAAAAGTATTACTTTAAATATTTAACGAATTTTCGTATTCGAATTATAATATTAACGTTGTAATTCCGACTAAGTATAATATAATTTAATTAATAGCTTTATAATATACGATATTAAGGATTAATTTAAAACGGGTAAGATAAGATATAACAAGAAATATATCGGATTACGCATTAATTATTACGTAAAGAATAAAATCGTTTTTTTTAATATTTATTTAAAAAGTTTAAATAAGCTAGATAAAGATTTAATAATAATTTAATATTATTATAAAGGTTTTTAAAAGGTTATCTAAACTTTTTAAGGATTAAGTTAATTAATGTATTAATAAAATCGAATTAAGATAATTAAATTTTCCTATCAAGTTTATTTTTCATTATTTCGATATCGAAAAATTATTATAAATCCTTATTTTTTATAAAGGTATACCGTTTTCGTATTCGTTAAATTAATTAATCGATACGGTCTTGATTTTTTTCGCGGTATATTATAATAATATTATTTATAAATAAGAAAATAAGTATTTTTAACGAATAAAATAATAAAGTTCGTAAGGAACGGAGTTAAGTTCTAATTTTGTAACGTTTTAATAAAGTCTTTTTATTATAATAAAAGCAACTTTTTTAATCTACATAATATTTTCTTAATTAAAAGATTTTTTTACGTTAAAGGTATCTTAAGAGCGTTTTTATATATATTTCGTAAAGTAAGTCCACGTTAACGAAAACGTTGATAACGTTATATTATTTAAGTTTTAAAATAAATTTAACCTTTATAACAAGTAATATTTAAAACGATTTTTTAATAAATATAAATACGAATATATTACTACACACATTTTTAAGTTATTAATCCCTTTATATAATATAACGATCGTTATATTTTTAAAATCAACTATATTTATTAAATTTATAAACGTATATTTATATACACACTAAAAATATGTTTCTTTTTAATAAAAAACTAATTAACGGCTTCTTAAAATGGTATTTTTTTTGTAACTTTATAAATATACGTTTTCGGCTTAAGGAAATAAATTTTTAACGGGTATATATTTAGCTTTTTAAACCTTATAACGGTAATACTAAATTACGTTTATATACCCGGTTTTGCGATTTTAATATTTTTTTATATATTAAGATATTATAATTTTTTCGATAAAAATAATGCGTATTTAAGAAAATTAATTAATTTAAATTTTCGTAATTTACCGACCGGTTATTATATATATTTATAAAAAGGGTTAGACGTTGTATATTAAATACGGCTTTTTACATTTTATATTCTTTTTAAATAATAGTTTTTTAATATGGGATATACGGAGGGCTTACGTTTATTACTCGTAAAATATTTTCGTTTTTTATTATTACTTTAAGTTAAATAATATAAAGGAAATTTACAATCACTTTTATTCTTTTTAATAATCTAATAATTTTAACAGTTATTAAGGTAAATATTATTAATAATACTAATTCAAATAATGAAAATAATTAGAATATAACGGTTATATAAAAATAATTAGTTTTTTATAAATAAGCTTATGTTTTTCCATTCCGTATATTTTTTACGTTAATACTTTTAAAAAAAATGTATTCAGTAATTAAATTATTCCGTTTAAGTTTATATATATATATATATACAAGGTCGTTAGGTTTAAGCCGTATTATCCAGGCTAAGTTAAAAATACGAAGTAATTATATTAATAATTAATACGATAAATACTTTACTTAATATTTTCGAATACGGTAACTATTAATAATTTTTACGGTAATAATAAATTATACGCCTTAGTTACGAAAAACCTTATCCCGAAACCGATTATCGCGTAATACCGACAAATTTCGACCTTAATAAACCTTATGCTTTTTAACTTTACGGTTCGGCAGGGGGAATTTTTTAAAATGTAAATAATAACTTAGAAAATGTTAAGTTTTTTGCGGTAAACCTTAAGTCCGTATAAAATAACTGCTTTATAACTTTTTACTAGTCCTATGATTTTAACTTCGATCGATCCTACGATATTTTTTCAAATCTCTATTAATTAAAATAGCTAAAATATACCGGGTAATTCCTATTACAAAAGACCGGTATTCCGTAACTATAAAATCTTTACGGAAAACGTTTTTCTTAAGGTTTTTAAACTTAATAAAGTTTTAAAACGAACCAAAAATATTAATACCTCCATCGATCTAACCGACCTTTTTTAAAAAAATCGGATTTTACTTTTGATTTTCGGATATAATTTAATTTATATAAATAAAAATAATTAAAAGTTGGACGACCTTATAATAAAAAATATCGACCGTATAAAGGAATTATTAAAAAAGCTGGATATAAACGGCAAAAGGTTTAAAAATTTCGAAATTTAACTTTTAGTTTAATACAAAAAAAATTACGAACGATAATTTGTCCGGCTACTCCGGATTGCGAAAACCGTCCAGAATTCGGTTAAAAATGGTCGTCGATAAGGGCATAACAAGGCAGTTTAAAGTCACCTTAAAATAAGACGCTTATAAAAAAATTAAAGTTTAGTAAAGCTTAATAACCGATATTACAATTTATCTATTTATTTAATTTTATTCCACGGTTACGTCTTCTTTAAGGAGAATATATATACATATATATATTAATTAATTATTATTTTAATTAAGTATAACGTATTATATAAGCTCGTAAATTAAACAAGCTCGCGAACCGTTTTTTAGCACCTTTTAATAATAAATTCGAATTAATTAACTATAACATATTAAATTAACTAAAATTAATCGGATTTTTTTTCGCTAAACGTCTTTATAACTTTTTTATAAATACGCGCATTATATCCGGGCTTACCGTAAACGTTACACTTCCTTTTTTTCGTTTTAATCCTTTTACGACGATTACTTTTAGCGGATATTAGCTGCATTTTTTCATTACTTCCTTTTTTTTCGGCCAGGAAAGCTTGTCCCTTTTATATAATAAGTATCCTTTCTTTTTGGAAACGTTTATTTTTGGTTTTTCGACGTTTACTTAAAATATAATTCGTTTTGCGTAATTAAGTAACTTTTTTTCGAAAAAGAACAACTTTGTATAAAAATAATAAGTTATTTTTTGTTAAAAGATTTGCCGATTTAACGATTTTTGTCGGTAAGTTACCCTGGTAATTTTTAATCCTTTTTTGCAAATAACGTTTTTATTTTATCATTTTTTTAATATTTTTAAAAGTTTTCGTAAACGGAAAATAAATGGAACTGGTAAAGGTTAACGGGGAAACGGTTAGCGTAAGTATAATTAAAAAAATTTTAAGTTTGGAAAAAACAATATTAAGATCGAATAAAACAAAATTAACTTTCGCGAATCCGGATTTAATATTATCGGACGTTATAATAATTTTAAACGTATCGTAAAAACCGGTAAGGAAATTTTTTTTAACGATATAAATATAATAATGTCGTATTAAGCTTTCGATATATAACGAATAAACGCGTTTTAAAAAAAAATACGTTAAAAGATTAAAGCTTATATAAAAAATACGTAAATATATAAAATGTAATAATGTTATAATTAACGTAATATTTTTCGAATTTTATTAAATAATAATTTTCGTAATTATCGAAAATAAGGAAACGTTTCGATTTTTTCGTACACGTTTAAATATATTAATCGAAAAATTAGATTTATTTTAAATTTAATTCGTTCGTTATCTAATTATTATTATTTAATGCGATTTTTTAATCGGTTATTAATAATAAATTATTACGAAATTAAAATTCAAGATAATTTTTCTTTATTATAATAATAAATAATAATATAACCTAATTTTAAAAATTAACAGTTTAAGTAATTATAATTTATTTTTTATTTTTTTATCAAATTTGTTTAAATTTTTTACGTTTTTCGGTATTAGTAATTATTATATCCGTTATTATAAAAAACTTTATTAAAAATTTAATTTTGTTAAAGTTATAAATATCCTTTTTTGTAATACCGTATTTTACGATAATAACTTAAATAAATTTGAATTATTTACGAAATATTTCTGGATTTTTGTATAATACTTTTTAATAATCGATTTTTCGATTTAAATATATTTCGAATTTTTTTTACCGTTTAATAAAGTTGGATATTTAATTAACCTTAACGCGTTTCGTAATACGTTACGCGAATAGTAAATTCGCTATATTTTTAACGTATTAATGCCGGATAGGAAACGTTTATATATTTAAATTAGAGATTCATTCGATAATAAAAAAATCTTTTTCGGTTAGTGTTAATTTTCGCAAATGGAAAATAATATCGGTTCGGGCGTATTAACCGTAATATCGGGTTTTTAAAGTAAATTCGGGGACGTTATATATCGAATGTAATTTTTTAAAGTTAAACTTTAAGTTTCGTTTTTTAACCTGGATAGTTAAGTTTATTTTAAATTTTTTTATAAGATGTTCTATGTTATAGGTATTAAAAAATTGACGATTAAAATTAAATAGTTAAGATGTTGATAAAAATGGCTTGCGAGCTTGTTTAGCTCGCGAGCTTATATAGTACGTTATATATTTATCGGAATAGGTCTTATAACTTTTTTTATACTATATAAAAAGTTATTTTTTAAATTATTAATATTATTTAAAAAAAATAATGTTTTCGTTAATTTATATATTTCGAATAATAATAATATTATTAATTAATAAAACTTAAATTTCGTAAATATTTATAAATAAAGTTATTAAGAATTTTAATTAAATATAAAAACTTAATAAAAGCTTGATTAAAAAATACGTTTTTAAAAATATAATTATAAATATATATTACTGTTCAAAATATATACGTAATTAAGAACGAAAGTAATTTAATATTATTTCGTATTATAATTGCATTTTCGTTAATTTTATTTTTTAAACGTTTTATACCTTTATGTTAAACTTAGATATAAGGTATTACAAGTTTAAATCTAATATTTAAAAAAATGATTATAATATATTTCGATGTTAATAATTTTTTAAAATTTTTAAAAGATATTTAAACGTTATAACTAATAAATTTTATTTGTAGTTTTAAAGGTAAATATTCTAAAATAAAGCATAAATACTTGTCCGTAACGAATAGAACGTATTTATATTTTTCCGGAATTTTTTTTTTTTTTTGAAATTTATAAAGTTAATAACGATTTTTTAATTTTATTAGGTAATTCCTTTTTTAAGTTTACGACGTATTTATTTTTTAACTTTCGCTTTATTATACACCTAATATTCGATTATTATAAAACTTATAAAACGCATTTTTTTTATATTAAAGAATAATTAAACAAGTATTTCGGGTTTTAAATATTTTAATATTATACATTATATACTACCGTTAATTTATAAATAACGAAGTTATTTATAAATTAACGTTTCGTTTATTTGTTATAAAGGCTTTATAAATAACCGTTATAATAACATTTTCGATAACGAATTAATCGAATTTATTTATTAACGTAATAATTATTTAATTACATTTATTTTAAATATAATTAATAGTTTTTAAATTATTTTATTAATATCTTTTTTTACAGTTGCCGGAAAGATATTAAGTTATTTACGAAATTCTCGTAAAAAATTACGTTATATAAATGTCATATTTTCCGCCGTTAAAGTTTTAAAGTAATACGTTTATATTTTCGTACTTTTTAATCGGAGTAAAGTTATTCCTTACCTATACTTCATCTTTTTAAATCGTTAATTTTATAATTTAAAAATTTATTAATAAGGTTAAAGATATATGTTATAAATTTAAAATTTAAAATAAATAAATTCCTTAAAAGGTAAAACGCGGCGTTTATTATATTACGTTTATTAAGAATTAAAAAATACTCTAAAACTCGTTTTATATTTTTAAAAAAGTTAATTTCTTTTTTAAGTAATTATTCTTTCTATACTTTTCGATAAACGGTTAATTTTTTTTAAACAAAATTAATCGGACGAAATTTAACTTTAAATATATATTATTATTTTATTATTAAATCGCAAATTTGCCAGGGTTTTATTAAAGAATACTTAATAATACCAAAAAAAATCTATAAAAAAATTAAAAACGTTTTATAACGGGTTTTTGTTAGATATTCGGACTAATTATTAGCTTACTAAGCTACGAACCCCTTTTAGGTCGTATCAGCAACTGTTATTAAACAGTCTCGTATCAGGATTTATATAAAATCCTATTCCAACCTAGTTTTCTTACTTACAAAAAGCTATATTTTTATAATTACTCCCCTTCTTAAAGGCCTTAGTCCCTAAGGCCATTACGTCACCCTTCCGTACGACCGGATTTCTATGCAGGATCTATTTACCTAATAATAACGTTTCTGGTTTAGCTTTATTTAACTAAAGCTAAAAAAAGGCCTTATCGCAATTTCTCTTCTAATTAAATAATATAATACGTACAAAAATAAAAGGTTTAAAACGTAACCTTTATAACCTTCGACCGTTTTATTTTTAATCTTATCGCTTTACTTTTTAACGGTATAATTTTCTTATACGCGTTATTTTATGCGATTTTAAATTTATTTATTCGGCTTTTTTTAACCATTTATTCGGTTTTTTAGTTTTGTAAATATTTTAGTACGTACATATTTTTGGTATGACTTAATATGTAACAAAGGTAATTAATTTTATAATACCTCCGTAATAAATAATTAATCTATTTTAAAAAGTATGCTTCTCGAAGGAATTAAATTATTAACTTATTAGGCGTCGAGTAAGTTGCTAATATAATTGTTAAATATTTAGACCAATTATTAGCTTACTAAATTACGAACCCTTTTTAAGTCGTATTAGCGATTATTATTAGACAGTTTCGTATCAGGACTTATATAAAGTCCTATCCTAGCCTAATTTTCTTAGTTATAAAAGGCTGTATTCTTATAATTTTTTATATATCTAACTTTTAACGCGTTTACTTATTATTATTTCGGTCCGAATAAAAACCTTTACGATTATTTTATTTAAATTTATATTTTAAGGGTTTTTTTTTTTACGGTTCAAAGTTATTTTTAACTTTTTCTTAATTACTATCGTTTTAATTAAAAAGATTTACGAGTATTTCGTAAAACGTCGGAAACGTTATTTTAATATTTTTCGATATAGGTTATAAATACGTTATAATTTAATAATTTAAAAGATTAACCGTTATTTTTTAATTATTAATTATATCGTTATTAATTTTTATAAAATTATTTAAAATATAGTTATTTGAATTTTTATAATAAATGTTAATATTATATATAAGCTATTAATTTATATAATCGTTATTTTTAAGTTATATATATATATATTATTTTTTTACGATTTATTCGTTTGGCGTTTTTATCGATTTTAAGGTTTATTTTAACCTTTTACAGTATTTTCGTTAGGTATTAATTAGGAATTTGTTATTATATACCTTATCGAATTTAATTAACTTAACGTATTATTTTTCTAAGTTTCTTCGTAAAAGGAAATTTATTTTTTTAATTATTAAAAATATTAACTTTAAAACTTATTTTATAAAGTTATTATTATTTTTTCGGAAAGTATAATATTTGCGATTTATATATATATATATGTCGTAAAGTTCTAATTATAAACTTATTTATTTTCGGTTGTTATTTTAAATGTATTTGTCGGCAGATATAGCAATTTATTATTGGAATGTTAAAAGGATTAAAAGGGCTTTGATTTATGGCCCTAGGATTACAAGGATAAAAAAGCAGAAATTATATTTAGCTATTTTCCCCCCCAGTTAGAAAAAACTAGGATATACCAGAACTACAGCTTGAAGAATATAATATAATTTGCCTATATGGTAATATTTTTTGGTTTTATTTGTTAATATCCTGATCCAGTTTATATTATAATTCGAGGTACCGTTACGTTTCGGTATAGAAGGTTAAAAACGGCAAATTCGGCGTAAGGGCGCTTTAAAGTAAGGAAACTACAAAAGCTTAACTTGAAAAAAGGTTTTGAAATCTTTTTAATCGTTTCGAACAGGATTAAAGCGTTTATATACGTAAAGCCGTTATCGATTAAAAGCGAGAAAAACTTATCGATACGGTGATATCCGAGAGGATTCGAAAAAGAGAATTCGAAAAAAGATTAGGGAAAGCCAAGATAGTAATTGGAAAAGTAACAGCGTCTGGAAAAAACGTGGGAGGTTAGCCGGAAGGCTTTAATATGGAATAATTAATAAAGGCGTTCGCCAAGCTATTAAGCGAAAACGTTACGAAAAAAAAGGATACGTACCTAAACTGGAAAAATTTCGATTTTAAGTTTAACGAAAAAAATCGGCTACGAGGCAGTAATAATTAGGAGATATGGAAAACGGCAATCTGGGTAACCCTGATAACGGTTAGGTACCGTAACGGTAATTCGGCGAAGTTTACCTATATTAATGAAGCTAAATTGGCCGCCGCGGTTATTGTTAATATTAAGGAAACCCTTATAATAATCGTTATTGGATTTATAAAGGGAACGGAAATAATTAAGGTATTGGAACGTTTATATAAAGTAAAAGAAATCGATTAGAAAATAGATTTTTAAACCCAGTTTTAATTCGTTAAATAGGATAAAAAGCAATCGGCGTTAAATTATGTAATTAACTTTAAAAACCTAGTACGGCGTTATAACGAAGTCGATATACCCGTTAACGTTAAATAACAGGTTATTATGTTTATTAATTCGATTCGGGATAATGACTATAATAGCGATATTTGGAAAGGTTAAATAAGAGAAATGCTTTGTTAATATTTAACTATAACGGTAAATTAGGTATATAACGACTTTGTCGCCGAATTTCGAAAAAAAGATTCGAAAAAAAAAGTGGTAACAGTTATAACGCGAATTAGAATTAACAAAACAAACCCTTATAAAATAAAGATAGTTAGCCATTTTGTTACAAATATAGTAAATACGGTTATATAACGAAGAATTACCCGAAAAAACAAAAACGTAATAGTAAATACGAAGTTAACTTTATTCCGAAAAGACTGTAGGATTTGTATAGGACGGATAAAAAAACTTTTTAATAGCTTTTAGGGCGACGGCGAGGTCCGAATAGCTTTATAGCAACCTTAGGGCCATAAGGGCGTATTGGCAGATATGGTAATTTATTGTTAGAATATTAAAAGGATTGAAAAGGCTTTAATTTGTGGCCCTAGAATTATAAGGATAAAAGAGCAGAAGTTATATCTAGCTGCTTTCCCCCCTACTTGGAAAGAACTAGGACACACCAGAACCACAGCCTGAAGAATGCAACACAATTTGCCCACAGTATTCGTTAAATTATTAATATAATCGATTTTTTTTTCTCCGGAAAATATAAATATAAATAAGGAACCGTTTAAGATATTATTTCGTATCGTATAACGGATTTATCTTTTTAAATATAAAGTTATATGTGATTTTATTAATTTAATAAGTTACGGAAATAATTAATTAAAATCGATATATTCCTATATATTAAAAACGCACGTTTTAACTTAAAATTCGCCTTTAAAGCGGTTGTAATATTTAAATCCCTTATAAATAACAAGTAACGTAAATAATACCGTTATTATTATAATTAATAAAATATAGAAATAATGATTGTAAATAAATAATTTATATCGTTTTAATAATAACGCAAATTAAGTAAATAAAATTTTTAATTGTTAAATATAGGGGATATCAGTTATGTTGTCGTATTCCGCTAGCTACGGGTGCTTCTTATACGCGTACAAATTTAGTGTAACCTATTAACGGAACATATATCTTCCGATCAGAGGGACCCTTTCCGTATATGGGGTACGTTTAGCACCCCCTGCTAGCTGACAGAAACTGCATCTTAGCCGTATTAGAGAATAGTGGGCGGGTGGAGATAACTCACTAAATATACCCCCTGTATCTTGTAGGGAGCAAAGTGATATATAGCCTTTAATGAACTATCGTTCTATTGCCCGCTAATTGGCCCGAGTTCTTAGGTTCGGCACACGATCTGAGTCTTGAACCTGTCCTATGGCATCGGGCAAAAGTTTTATCACACTGTCAGGTACCAGTGGGTCGCGCTAGTAGTCACGCTACGTAAATTAGGTGTAGCTTTTACATGGGTCAACAACAGTTACATACGAAGAATTGTAGCCCTTTGCATCCCCTAATCCAAGATAGGTTATTACTAAGTGGGGCTCCTAGCTAGCATACCTAACAGTGTGATAAGACTTATCCCTAACACCATAGTATATCGCTTATGTGTTCAAGTTGTCTTATACTTGCATCTGAGTTGAAATTCTCAACCCACAGACCGGTGCCGGTTGCGCTATCAGCCTGGTTTTAATGATTGGGCTTCAGAGACACACCGGTCTACTGCAACGTACTTTGGAATGGCCCAGATATGTAGCTTCGCCCTATGGTAAGCCAGAGCTCTTCGGTTAAACCACAGAGCTCTCGGGCGGTGAAATTCTACATTGAATGTGTACTTTTTTCCACCACGTTCAACTCTGGGCATAAAACAAGGCTTTAGTTTATGCAACATCAGGC
The DNA here is from genome assembly GCA_004155055.1 of Monosporascus sp. CRB-8-3. NCBI lineage: Eukaryota > Fungi > Ascomycota > Sordariomycetes > Xylariales > Monosporascus > Monosporascus sp. CRB-8-3. Next base: position 53,903 of record QJNZ01000316.1, on the reverse strand, counting down.
AGGCTGTGCTGTGTAACATTACCACTCCTGGCAAAGTGACGTGTACTAGGCCTGAAGATTCAGTCGTGGCTAGCTGATGATCATGTTACTTGGTGCATAGCGTAGCCAGGTCATGTCGGATAGGCAGACATGCGACACACCCCGTAAGACAGATGCCTGAAGCTATGGCACAGGGTGAAGCTGACTACAGACTTTATATTTTTCGGTGAGTCTGGTCATGCAGGGTAGGTAGTGTCAACGGCTTGTCGCTTGGTGTGATACTGTATAGTAAACCTTTGGACGATAAATGTTATGGTAGCCTGATGCCCGGTTTAGGTCCTGTGAAGTACCTTTTCGATATATATATAGTCTAGGTGGAAATGTGATGGCTCTGGTTTTGATTGAACTCACATAATCTCATCATTGACTTGCGGTTGGAAACCCCGGCTCCATTAGCAAAAAGCCGAACAGCAGGCACCCTCTGTATGGGCTTACTGCAGGGTGGGGGACCTTTTAGAGCCGATCGTGGCACACTCCTGCTCAAAGAGTGCCATGCAGCACACAGCCAAGACGCAACTACCAACTGGGCACATATTTCATTCCACAGTCGCTTCAAATCTGCAACGTGGGCGGCCGGTAACCTGCGACCTTTTGGCCACCGGCAAATGTGTTTGTAAGCACACTAGTCGCTCCAATCAGTCCAAAATTCGGTTCGGAAGATTATATGTTGCAACCCATCTCCACAGAGAGTCTGATGCAGCTCTGCATCATATTGACCTGCCGCGTCATACGACAAAACGGTAGTAGACGGCAGCGAATAACCAAGAGGCCGCCTGCCTTATGTCAAATGTGGAATTCCCACTCCGGCTGCATTACAGCTGTCTCTAGCATTGGGAACCTGCCATTCACACACCATCAGCCTTAGCCTGATGGGTTGAGTACGTTCTGGAAAACGGACTTGGATTATCACTTTATCAAAGCTTGAACAGACGGTTGCTGATGTTTGTTGTGCGTGATAATTTAGTCATTCACTCAGACAATGTCACCAAAATTACGGGAAGGCCACAGTTCAAGATCATCTCGTCAACACCGTGAAAAGTCTTTTCCACCACGGAGAGGATATTGTTCGATGTCTTATCAATCAATGAGTCAACGGGAGAGACTTAGGGAGGTCGCCCGGAGCACCATGAGACTTATCCCGAAGCTTCTCAAGTCTCTAGGCAAAGAGAAGGACGCCGAAGCCGTATTCAAATTCTACCCCAAAGAGCGCTTGGAACCTCTTTTCACCCCTCTGCATCCTGGGCCTGCAACAATTGAGGTGACCAACGAAGACACTCTTAACGCAGCCATACGACTTGCTGGTTGGGTGTCGTCCGAGGAGCAACAAGAACATAATCCAAGACCTGCTATTCTTAATTTCGCCGACAGAGATCGGCCTGGAGGTGGATGGCGGAACGGTGCCCTGGCCCAGGAGGAGGCAATCTGCTATCGCAGCTCGCTATACTGGAGTCTTACTGGCGACCCTAGCCACTACCCATTGCGCCACGGGATACTGTATAGCCCTTACGTGCTCGTCGCCAAGGCCGCTGACTATGAAAAGCTTCCTGGTCCTGCAATTGAGCTGCCCACTGTCAGTGTGTTGTCAACAGCCGCAATCCGCAAACCTCGGGTGGATGAATGGAAAGAGAGAAGCTTTACTCCCGCAGAAGCGCGTACGAAATATGTCTTCGCTCGCGATCAAGAACGCGACATAACTAAACTCAAGATGAGACTCTGTCTGCGTATCGCTGCGCAGCATAATCACAGAGTGCTCGTCCTGGGTGCTTTAGGATGTGGTGTCTACGAGAATCCGCCTGAAGATATTGCTCATTGTTGGCTGGAGGTGCTCCGGGAAAACGAATTCTCAGGAAATCGATGGCGCAAAATTTGTTTCGCGGTGTTGGATCACAGGAATCAAGGCATTTACGAGATCTTCAGACAGGTTTTAGATGGCCAGGAAGTCTAGAGTAGGGAATGAACACGGCCCCATGTCAACCCGGTTATTCATCCACTTAGTAATCGTAGCTGGAGCTTTCAAACGCGCTCATGACGAGCTCGATCCTTACGATTAGGTCTCCCCGATTGTTTGATTTAGCAGCGCTCCGCACCATGCTCACCGTTTCGATCACAACTATGCAATAGCCGAAGACGACTCAATCTAAAGTTCGCATCCTAGCGTCTACGCAGATGTATAACAATGACAGCTCGACTATGGTCAATTGCCGCCATCCAGATGAACTTTGCCAAGCTTCAAGAGAGCCTCACTTCACCCTAATCAGGCAGGTCTAGGGGATTGCCGTGCCTCTGAGACACAATCCCACGGTCTATCAGCCTTTGAAATACTTTCTGGCCGAATAGCCTACGACCATCGCACGCCTCACCATTTGACTGGCTAGAGTTATTGCCAGCACCAAAGCCAAGAATGTGCGACGTCGCTGTTGCTTACGCGCATGCTGTTGGAGTCATCCGATCCTGCTTTAATTGGTCGAGCAAGTCAGCTCTGTTGACGAGTTATTCCACCTCCCTGGGCGTGAATGTATGCACGGTATCTTCTTAAACAGAATTTAAGAGCCTTCTTCTTTGAGATTGTTCTTGCTATATATAGCGCTTAATAGTCATAAGACAAGCTGTGACTGACTGTTCCACTTTGACAAATATGCCCTTTCTGTAGCACCTCATACGATTCGCCCAGGCATTCCCTGAGACGTCTGCCGAGATGGTAGTGGTATGTTCAGTATCGATTCTATTAGATATGAATATTTATCATGCATAGCAAATGAAACGGCTGAGCAGGCACAGCCGAGAATATCAAAGGTGTAAGTGGTACAATTCAGTAATGGTCCATGGTCCGAGTTCACCAACTGTACTCTTCAACCAGACAAAGACGAGTTCGACTCGAATTGGGAGCATCCCGAAAAGTCCGCAAAGGTTCAAGCGATATTCATGGCTACTAATGCAGCTCTCGCAAACTCCTATCGTGGCCAGCGTTTTGACGAGTACAGGTATATACAGTCTATCCGAATGAAGTGGAACAAAACTAATGATCGTATTCATGACAGAAAGCATAGCGACTATACAAGGTTGTTCCACGGAACTCAGCGTGCCTGTCGTGTCGGCGAATTTGGAGATTCTTTGATACTCTGCAAAAACGAAGAGTGTTATCTTTGCAAGATCCTGTGGGAGTCGTTCAAAGTGGAGCATGCGTGTCAGTACCCCGGTTACGTTGCCATTCAATTCGTCGACTAACTTTGGTGCACGTTTAGTGGGAGGCATGTTCGGTTATGGGATTTACGCAACACCGACATCCTCAAGTATGTGCCTGAACTAATTAATCGGAGGGCGCTAATACGATTAAACATAGAAGCAGATATCTACGCCATGAACGACCATGTGAAATCAAAAATGCATGCGATGCTCGTTTGCAAAGTCGTGTGCGACCGACCACAGCGGATGAAGCAGGCGGACCTAGTTCGAACATCGCCTGACAGGGGATACAATTGTGTTTGTAACTATTAGCCACTTCAACAACAAACTTGCTGACACATTTTCGACAGATCAGGGGCCTTACGAAGAGCGAGGGTGGAGAACTTAATTACCCGGAAATCGTCGTGTATCGAAACGAGGCTATCGTACCGGTCGGGGTCATCATGTATACCCGAAAAGGGTGGCTGCCCTCATAAGATTGGCTCATGATTTACGCTAATCTGTAACAAGTATACTGGCCCCTCGGATCCCGCGCATACTAGTCTAGGTGCAGTCCGGGGAACTTGTAACATGACTTGCTGAATAACCTTTTTGATGGTCATAGGTAAAGAGATCGGCAATATCGACGAATCAAAATTAATCAACTCTCAACTTACAACCGTTTTAATGTCGATTTCGAAAATAATTTAGCAGTTGTTAAATAGGTACATTGCCGCAAATAGAGATTACACTTACCAGCAAAAAATGTGGCATTTTGGAAAGATTCGGAGTACAACCTCCAAAATACATCGCCGGAAAATGCTAGGTATCTTCAGAATCAGCAGCCTATGCCGAAAGCGCCCGAACTGCCCCCTAGGTGCTGCTTGATGATCATAGCATGCTGATATTGACCACTTATAACCGGAAGGCGCTCAGTAGGGTTGATGCAGTGTTACGGTATGTACGCATTATTGACGGAAAGCTTAGGAAGCACGTCCTGTCCTGCGCGATTATGGAATCCATACGTGACGCTGTCAGCCGATTTCCTGCGGGGGCTGGCAAGCCTGTTGTCGAAGGTGTCTGTTGCCGCTATCAACCTAGGATGAAGGGAGAAGGATGGTGTATATTGATGGTTATCATGATGCGTCAATCTCCATGGCAGTAACACGCAATAGGGTACAACTTAGTCAATGTACCATGATCGTTCCAATTCTGTTGCTAGGAGTCTTTGAGAACTCTCAAGTGTTACAGTGATGACTGCCCCTCACTATCGTACTTACGCACTCAGAAGGCTGCCAGATGCCACCGGATGCAGGGGGCCGGCCATGAGGGACATACAATTGCAGCTCGCAGAGCCTTCCCCTCCGTAGGTGTAGTAACCTTTATCGGCGTTTATATGCGTCGCAAACGACTCTCGACCAATCTATTTGTAGTCCTCGGAATATATGTCGATCCGATGGCTCCCAAGACTCCTACTCGACCAGCAGTTTCTTGTACTGAGAGCATCGCAGCGTTGTGTGTGCTCCAAGGAGGTCGCGATCTGGCTGTCATCAAACACCCCTTCGCCAATCGCACTTCGGTCCCCCAACTACAGTCTCAAGGCCACGTACTCTACTCCGAGGAGGAGAGATGTCTAACAGCCAATCTTGCTTGACTGGCTTATACGAAGGAGGTCCCTAAATATATTCCGGCGATCTACGTCGACCAAAGCACGAAGGCTGATTTTCTCAACGTTAGACTCGCCATCAACAAGGTGCGACCAGGAGATGGAAGCGGTAGTGCTGAAGCGAACAGAGGATAGCGTTCAGTCTATCTTCAATATGATGGCCCGGACGACCGGTGAGTGATTCAATATTGTGTCTTGCCTCAGTCCGGAACGTGTCTAACAAGCGTGCAGGTTCTGAATTCTGTCCTAGCCTGGAAGCTGCAATTTTCAAAGCCATGATTTCAGTGTGATCACCGCTACTTCTCCGCCGCGTGAGACTCGGAACTAATTATAGACGGTCACCGAAAACAGACTTCGTAGAACTCCTCCCTGGTGTAGAGTTGGAGCTCGTCCCACTACTACAGAATCGGGTATCTCACTTCCGGTTCCATTCCTGTTTCACATCCTCTATATAGCAACAACAACACCTACAATCTGTTAATTTCATTTTCCTCTTTCCTTGGACAGAGCAGTGAGCTATCGAGTCAATGCACCTATGCAATTCTACTGCGTTTCCAGGTCTCAATTGTAACGTTTCGACGCAAGTCTTAGAGCACATGCTGCCTGCCTCTGAAGCCAATGAAAGTCGAATAAAACCCGCTGTGGCTTCATAACATGCGGCTAGTAAGTCAGAGAGATTGGTATTCTCTCAACTATGCCTTACGCAAAATGCATTATTACTAATAACGTCCCGGTCCGGCGTATAAAGTGCAATGTCGGAAATTGCAACCTCAGCAAGGCGTATGATAACGCCGTCATCAATACGTCGATCGATTGATTGCTAATTGATCAAGCTCAGTAAAGCTATGTCTAATGCTTACCTTAGCGAGCTCAGGCCTCCCTGGCTCATTTTCCGATTTTTTTCAAAATTACTCACTATGGTGTTATGGGTAAGTTTTAAAACATTGTTAGATATATAAGCTACGAGGCCTACTTAATAATAACCTACGTTTGATTAATGCATTTAATTAAGAAAACCAAGTAACCTTTTATTTATACTTTTTATTAATAGATTTACTATTTACGCAGTAACTTACAATTTATACATATTAGCTACCTGCTATAATACTGCTACCTATTATATTAACAATATATAATTAAAATTACAACTTTTAATTATTTCATTTTTATAAATTATATCTAGGCTTAATGGCTTAGTAGTTGCAAGCCTGGGTGTTTCTTTTAATTGCGACAGGTTTAGGTATTTTGTTTCGGTTAATCTTAAAAATAGCTGGTTTAAATCCAGTTTGGGTTACCGTTTTTTTAAATAACGCCAACCTAGAAAAAGCTAGACCAGTTGGAATTTCGGTTCCGTTACTATATCGGCAACAATTAAAGGATAACTGGTAAAACCAGTTATAATTAAAGGCGTTAGAAATTAATTAATTAATCGGGTATATTTATCGTTAATTACCGTATTACATAATCCGTATTACGTTTTTCCGGCTTTTGGTTAAAAAAGGACGGTTTTTAAAAAATGTTTCCCGGTTACGTTTATATAAAACTAATTGTATATGTACTTAATGAATAAATTAGCTCCCTGTATGTATATATATAGCTAGATACCTTAATAGCACTTTACCTTATATAAATTATATTTAATAATAATAATAATAATAATATTAATATTAACGTATTATATTACCTTGCGAACTAAACTACCTCGCAAGCCGCTTTTCGGCACCTCGCGATAAAAAATTCAAATTAATTAACTATAATATATTAAAATAACATAAATTAATCGGATTTTTTTTTCGCTAAACGTATTTATAACTTTTTTATAAGTACGCGTATTATACCCGGGCTTATTATAGACGTTATATTTTCGTTCCTTGGTTTTAACCTATTTGCGACGATTATTTTTAGCCGTTATAGGCTGTACTTTTTTACTATTTTTTTCCTTTTCGGCCAGAAAAACTTATCCCTTTTATATAGTAAGTATTTATTTTTCTTAGAGATATTTATTTTTGGTTTTTCGACGTTTGCTTAAGATATAGTTTGTTTTGCGTAATTAGGTAACTTTTTTTCGAAAAAGAGCAATTTCGTATAAAAATAATAAGTTATTTTTTATTAAAAAATTCGCCGATTTAACGATTTTTATTAATGAGTTACCCTGGTAATTTTTAATCCTTTTTTGTAAATAACGTTTTTATCTTATTATTTTCTTAATATTTTTAGTAGTTTTCGTAAATAAGAAACGAATAAAACCGGCAGAGGTTAACGGAAAGATAATTAGCGTAAATATAATTAAAGGAATTTCGAATTCGGAAAAAACGTAATTAAAATTAAATAAAATAAAGTTAACTTTCGTAAATCCGGATTTAATATTATCGAATATTATAGTAATTTTAAACGCGTTATAAAAACCGGTAAAGAAATTTTTTTTAACGATATAAATATAATAATATTATATTAAACTTTCGATATATAATAAATAAATGCGTTTTAAAACAGAAAAATAAAATACGTTAAAAGATTAAAGTTTATACGAAAAATACGCGGGTATATAAAATATAATAATATTATAATTAACGTAATATTTTTCGAATTTTATAAAATAATAATTTTCGTAATTATCGAAAATAAAAAAACGGTTTAAATTTCTTTTATATATTCGAATATATTAATCGAAATATTAAATTTATTTTAAATTTAATTTGTTCGTTATTTAATTATTATTATTTAATACGATTTTTTAATCGGTTATTAATAATAAATTATTACGGAATTAAAATTTAAATAACTTTTTCCCGTTATAATAATAAATAACGGTATAGTTTAATTTTAAGAATTAATAATTTAAATAATTATAATTTATTTTTTATTTTTTATTAAGTTTATTTATATTTTTTACGTTTTTCGGTATTAGTAATTATTATATCCGTTATTATAAAAAATTGTATTAAAAATTTAGTTTCGTTAAAATTATAAATATCCCTTTTTATAATACCGTATTTTGTAATAATAACCCGAATAAATTCGAATTATTTACAAAATATCTTTAAATTTTCGCATAATATTTATTAATAATCGATATTCCGATTTAAACGTATTTGGAATTTTTTTTTTCCGTTTAATAAAATTCGACGTTTAATTAATTCCGACGCGTACCGTAACGTATTAAATTAATAGTAAATTTGCCATATTTTTAATATATTAAAGCCGGGTAAAAAACGTTTACGTATTTAAATTAAGAATTTATTCGGTAATAAATTTCTCTTCGGTCGGCGTTAATTTTCGTAAATTAAATAAAATATCGGTTCGGGCGCGTTAACCGTAATATCGGGTTTTTAAAATAGATTCGGGGATTTTATAAAGAAAATATAGTTTTTTAAAATTAAGTTTTAGGTTTTGTGTTTTAACCTGGATAGCTAAGTTTATTTTAAATTTTTTTATAAAACGTTTTATATTATTAAGATTAAATAATTGCTGATAAAAGTTAAATAATAAATATGTTAATAAAAACGGTTCGTAAGGTAGTTTAGTTCGTAAGGTAGTGTAATATGTTATTATTATTATTATTATTATTATTATTATTATAATTATAATATATAAAATATAAATAACTTTAACCGTTATAATTACTTTAAACCTTAAATAAATACTTTACTTCGTTATAACTATTATAATTAACTACTATATTAAATTATAAAAATAATAAAACTGTTTAAAATATATTAGATTTAAGGAGTATTATTATAGCATAATTAGGGTTTATTATAAGTTTTATTAATAAAGGTATTTTTTAATAAATTAATTAAAAATAAACATGTTTTATTTATATTTTTTTATAAGAGGGTTTTTACGGAAAGATTAAATACGAACTAGCAGGTATACTAGGTAAATAGAAAATCTCTTAATTAATAATAATTACATTTATATATAATATATAATGTCAGCCTGGATAATACGGCTTAAACCTAACGACCTTGCATATAATATATAAAGTTATTAAAGTAAATATAATTTTTAAATTTATAAAATTAAAATTTATAACAACGTACTATGGCCTAATGGCTTAGTGGTTGCGAGCCTGGGTGTCTCTTTTAATTGCGACAGGCTTAGGCACCTTGTTTCGGTTGATTTTAAAAAATAACTGGTTTAAATCCAGCTTGGGCTACCGTTTCTTTAGGTGACGCCAGCCTAGAAAAAGTTAAACCAGTTGGAACTTCGGTTCCGTTACTGTGTCGGCGATAATTAAGGGGTAATTAGTAGGACCAGTTACGATTAAAAACGTTAAAAATTAATTAATTAATCAAATATATTTATCGTTAGTTGTTATATTACATAACCCGTATTACGTTTTTCCGGCCTTTAATTAAGAAAGGACGGTTTTTAAAGGATACTTCCCGGTCGCGTTTGTATAAAACTAATTATGCATATATTTAATAAATGGATCAGCTCTTTGTATGTATGTATATAGCTAGATACCTTAATGGCACTTTACCTTGTATAATAACGTACTATATAAGCTCGTAAGCTAAATAAGTTCGCGCACCGTTTTTATAAAAATTTTAATTTCTTAACTTTAATAGTAATTTTTTAATATTAATAACATAAAACATTTTATAAAAGAATCTAGGCTAAAAAGACGTAGCTAGGTTAAAAGATGAAATCTAATATTTAATTTTAAAAAATTACATTTTATATATAACGTCCTTAAATTTATTTAGAAAACCCGATATTATAGTTAATACGCTCGAACTAATACTTATTATCGAATAAATCCTTAACTTAAATAAGTTAGAGTTTCTTATCCGGCATTAATACGTTAAAAATATAACAAATTTATTACTTACGTAATGTATTATAAAATATATCGGGACTAATTAAATATTTAACTTTATTAAATAATAATAAAAAAAATCGAAATATATTTAAATAAAAGAAATTAATTATAAAAAAATATTATAGGAAAATTTAAAAATATTTCTAATTTCGATAAAATTAAATTTTTAATAAAGGTTTTTATAAAAATAAACATAATCTTTACCAATGCTAAAAAACTTAAATAAATTTAATAAATTAATAAAAAATAAATTATACCGTTATTTATTATTATAACCTAAAAGGATTACTTTTAGTTTTAATTTCGTAATAATTTATTACTAATAACTAATTAAAAACTCGTATTAAATAATAATAATTAAATAACGAACGAATTAAATTTAAAATAAATCTAATAACGTAGAATACAAGCGAACGAGCTATATAAGCGAGCGAGTCGTTTTCGCCCCACTTTTAATTCAAATAGTTATAACTTCGCTAATTTACATTGTATTTCGATGCAAGTTTGCCAGAACATATATTAGTAACGTATTACACAAGCTCGCGAGCTATATAAGTTCGCAAGCCGTTTTTTGGCATTTTATAACAATTAATCCAAATAACTTAATTATAACATATTTATTTGATTTAAATCGATCGTATTTTTTGTCGCCGATAGTATCTATAGCTTTTTACCAAGTGTACGTATTATATAAGGTTTGTTACGGACGTATATTGCTATTCCCCTTTTGCCAATCTGTATACGACCAATTAATTCCGAACGTATCTAGGTTAATATTACCTTTATTTCGAAAATATTAAAGTCGACCGACAAAAAAACGATTACCGACCGAATTCCCGATCCGTATACGTAAATGCTTTTTATACGGCTTTAATACGTGGAAGATATTCGCAAAATACGTCGGCTGGAAGGCGTATTAAAGGGCGCGTTGTAAGGTTGCGGGGTAAGGCTGTAGGGCTTATTATGGGGCGCGTCGGGGCGTATCGGGGCGCGTCGGGGTGCGTATTGCGGTATTATAGGACTTGTCGGAGCAATAATTCGATTTTACGTATTAAAATAAGGAATTTTAATTAATAAAAATACTTATTATATACGATAAATAAGTTTTTTTTGGCCGGCAAAAAGGTGGCGGTAAAGAATTGTTGTTGATAGCTGTTATAGGTCGTCGGTTGCATACGGATTAATAAAAGGGGAATGGCAATATACGTCCGCAATAAGCTTTATATAATACGTGCATTTGGTAAAGAGCTATAGATACGGTCGGCGACAAAGAATACGGTTAATTTAAATCAAATGGATATGTTGTGGTTAAGTTATTTGGATTAGTTGTTGTAAGGTGCCAAAAAACGGCTCGCGAGCTTGTATGGCTTGCGAGCTTGTATGGTACGTTATATCTAATAATTATATATAAAATATAAAAAAGATCCACTTTATTTTCGCTAAGATATAAATTATTTTATATTATTTTTTAAAATAACATAATTTTACGAAACCTTTATTAAATAATATCAAATTTCGTAGACTTTATTGGTAATTTATAAAGAATAAGTTCATTTTTTTTCAAAATTTTTAAATTTTTTTATGGAGATATAAAAAAGTAGGTCCGATTTTAAAGGAAAAAAGAGATTATTTTATATAGCTAGTATATTTTAAGCGTATAATTTTTGCCAATTTAATTCTACGTTAGCTCTATCGTTATAAAGGCGTATATAAGGTTTCGTCAGTTTTTGTAAAGGTTTAAGATAGTTATGAATTTTTAAAAATCCGATTTTATTATGTGGGTCCGAACGGCCTGCTTGCTTATGTAGCTCGTTCGCTTATGTCCTACGTTACATTAATTAACATATTTAAATGCGTACGAAAAAATCGAAAACTTATTTTGTTTTCGACAGTTACGAAAATTATTATTCGATAAAATTCGAAAAATATTACATTAATTATAACATTATTATATTTTATATATTTACGCATTTTTTATATAAGTTTTAACTTCTTAACGCATTTTAATTTTCTCTTTTAAATTATTTTTATTCGTTATATATCGAACGTTTAATATAATATTATTATCTTTTTATCGTTAAAAAAAATTTCCTTACCGGCTTTTATAACGCGTTTAAAATTATTATAACGTCCGATAATATTAAATCCGGATTCGTAAAACTAGTTTCGTTTTATTCGATTTTAATACCCTTTTTTCCGAGTTCGAATTTTTTTTAATTATATTTACGCCGATCGTTTTCCCGTTAACTTTTACCGGTTCTATTTATTCCCTATTTACGAAAACATTTAAAAAATATTAAAAAAAACGATTAAATAAAGACATTACTTATAAAAAAATTAAAAATTATTAAGGTAACTCGCCTACGAAAATCGTTAAATCGGCAATTTTTAAAAAAAAGAAGTTACCTACTTACGCAAAACGAATTATATTTTAACTAAATATCGAAAAAACTAACAATAAACGTTTTTTTAAAAAAAAAGAGATACTTACTATATAAAAAAAACGAGCTTTCCTGGCTAAAAAAAGGGGGGTAATAAAAAATACAGATAATAGCAGCTAAAAATAATCGTTATAAAAGGGTTAAAATAAAGGAACGGAAATATAACGTTTACGGCGAGCCTAGATATAATACGCGCACTTATAAAAAATCGTAACAACGTTTAATAAAAAAATTCCGATTAATTTTAATTAATTTAATATATTATAATTAATCTATTCGAATTTATTATCGAAAAGTGCTAAAAACCGGCTCGCAAGCTTGTTTATCTTACGAGCTTATATAATACGTTATATAAAATTAAATTTAAATTCGAATATTTACTTAGTAAGGAAAAAAACTATAACTATATATTCGAAATAATTAAAAATACATAATTATAATTAATTTAAATATTATATAAGGTTAATATTATTTAAGTATCTAATTATATATATATAAAGTTAATCTAATTATTAAATACGTATATAAAAAATTATATAAACGTAACCGAAAAGCAGCTTTTAAAAACCGTTCCTTTTTAATAAGAACCGGAAAAACGTAATACAGATTTTAAAATATAATACCGAAATAATTATATATATAATTAATGTATTTAATTAGTCTTTAAAGCCTTTAACCGCCTTAATTATTACCGATATAATAGCGAAGCCGAAATTTTAAATTAATCTATTTTTAAGTTAGTACTATTTACAACCGGTAATATAACTTAGATATAAATTAATTATCTTTTTCGGTTAATTAGAATAAATTACTTCAATCTGAATTAAGGTAAAAAGAATACGTAAGTTTATAATGATTAAATTTTTAAATATATATAAGGTCGTTAAATTTAATTTATATTATTTAAGTTAAATTAAAAATAAGAAATACTTATATTAACAAGTAATATAATCAATATTTTACCTAATATTCTGGAATGCAGTAAATATTAATAATTTTGATAATTATAATAAATTATACGTTTCGGTTATAAAAAACCTTATTTTAAAACAAATCGCGTAATACCGGTAAACTTCGACTTTAATAATCCTTATACCTTTTAAACTAGTTTAATAAAGGGGATCTTTTAAAAGGTAAATAATAGCTTAAAAAATATTAAGCTTTTCGCGGTAAACCTTAAGTTCGTATAAAATAGCTTTATAACTTTTCACTGGTTTTATAATTTCAACTTTAATTAATCTTACGACTTTTCGAATTTTTCTTATAAAATGTTCGTATTTTGTAAGGATAAACATTTACGAAAAACGTTTTATTAAAAGATTTTAAGTTTTATAAAACTTTAAAACGAATAAAACTTGTTAATACCTTTATCGATTTAACCGACTTTTCCGAAAAAATCTAATTTTATTTTTAATTTCAGAATACGTTTTAATTTATAAAAATAAAAATAAATAGAAATTCGGCGATTTTATAACGGAAAATATTACGTATATAAAAAATTTATTAAAAATTATTAAATATAAATAATAAAAAGTTTAAAATTTCGAAATTTAATTTCTAATTTAAAATAAATTGAAAAATTATAAACGATAATTTATGCGATTATTCCGAATTACGAAAACCGTTTAATATTCTGTTAAAAATAGTCGTTAATAAAAGCGTATATAACTAAGCAATTTAAAATTACCTTAAAGTAAAACGTTAACGAAAAAGTTAAGTTTTAATAAAGCTTAATAATTAAAGTAATATAATTTATTAATTTATTTAGTTAAGTGATATAGTTATTTTTTCTTTAAGAAGAAATTTTTAAATATATTAAATAATAATTTTTATAAAGTTTTTAATAGTATTAATTTAATAAATTTTATATTATAATATAATTATATATTCTCTTTTAAAAACGTAACTATATAAATTAACTAAATAAATTAATAAATTATATTACGTTAATTACTAAGCTTTAAAAAACTTAACCTTTCGTAACTTTTAATAATAATAATATTTAATAGAATTTTAAACTCTTTTCGCAATCGGAATAACCGGACGAATTATTACTTATAATTATCCTTATATTGATTTAAAAAAAATTAAACCTTATAGTTTTTAAATCAGCCCAATGGCTTAGTGGTCGCAAGCCTGAGTGTCTTTTTTAATTGCGATAAGTTTGGGTACTTTGTTTCGGTTAATTTCAAGAAACAGCTGGTTTAAATCCAGCTTAGGCTACCGATTCTTTAGGTGGCGCCAGCTTAGGGGAACTAACTAATTAGGGCTTCGGTTCCGCCACCGTATCGGCGGTCATTTAAAGTGCTTAAAGGCTTTAGGAACTAATTAAATTAATCCTATACAATTATTTATTTATTATCGTATGTTAATAATCCGTATTACGTTTTTTTATCCGGCCTATTAAGAGGTACGGTTTTTTCGAAGGTGCTCTCCGGTTGCGTTATATAATCTTTTATATACGTACTTAATAAATAAATCAGCTTCCTGTATATAGCTAGTTAAATACCTTAATAGCACTTTATCTTACATAGTTTTTAAAACTGTTATCGTTATATTTTAAGTTTTTTTAATAATTTATTTATAAGCTAAATAGTTTATAATATAAATTTATATAAAAATAAATTATTATCGCTTATATTTATTTAATCCTATACCAAACTTGAAATTAAAATATAAATTTTTTTAAATAAAAGATTAGTAAAATTCCGGAAATTATTAATATATTTAATTTATTTTAAAGTTTTAGTAAATTTAAATATTTTAATCGAAATATTTTCCGTACAGATTTTATAATTACGAAAAACGGGTATTATATATTAGGGATTACTTAGTATATTGTAATTATTTTAATCTTTTAATAATTAATATTGGGATATATGTAGTAGCTAAAGGAATTAGATACAGGGGGTCCTTAAGGCAGCGGAGGGGTGGGCGCGACAGACCCACTATTTATATATGAGATTTGCTATTTGTGCTATATCCCCCTTGCTATTCGTGCTATGCCCTATTTTTAACAGTTGCCTACAGCCGCTACAGATCTACCATCTCTTAGCTTCCAGCTGCAATTACAGTTATAATTATAATTATAATGCTTTTAGCTACAATTATCTTTAACTGCAACCTTTTTACAACAATTATAATAACTTCGTTATAACAACAACGCGTTATTTCGGCCATAACGGCTATCCCGAATCCCGAAAAAGGTGGCGCGTACGGCCGTAACGCTTCGGATCTTAGGATGGAACTAGGTAGAAACTGACAGCTATGCCAGGTATATATCAGCCGGAAGGTGGGGCACACAGCGCAAATAGCAAGGGGGATACAGCACAAATAGCAAATCTCTTATATATATGTAGCCCAGTCCTAGCTACTCCTACACCTTTCCTATAACCTAGATCAATTAGAATAATAGCGATATCCCGATTTATAACTCGTTTTCTAACAATTAATAATAAATATTATTAATTATAGAAATAAGAAATAAATATTAAAGTTATTTTATACGAAATTAAGATTTACTATAATTAATAAAACTATTAATAAGTACTATATTTAAAAATATTAACTATAGTATTTATTATATTAATTATTAATATAATTATTTCGGATTTTTAACTTAGTTTAAATGATAAAACATGAACTTAATAAGATTTTATATATAACTATATATTATTATTTATTAAATTTTTTAATATATATATAAAATTAATACGAAAGAAAATACCGAATAAAACTATCTTTAACGATTAAATTAGTACGTATATTTCTAGTAATAAAGAAATAAATATATATAATAAATTTACAATTGTATTGTTAAAAGTTTTAATAACTTATTTATTTATTAAAAATTATTAAATATTTTATAATTTAGTAAAATTATTTTCTTAAATATAATATTTAATAAACTTTAAAGTATAATGATAATTATAATATTATATTTTATTTTGTTTTTATATATTCTACGTAATTTAATTAATCTTTTTATTAATAATTTAATATTATTTATATCTATATTATATTAACTAATAAAATATTAATAAATTTTAATAAATTTTTTTTCCTTAAAAGAGATGTAATCGTATAACTAAATCGAATAAATTAATAAATTATACTATTTCGGTTATTAAGCTTTATTAAAACTTAACTTTGTTATAAACTGCCTAAGTATGCTTTTATCGACGACTATTTTTAACGGAATTTTAAACGGTTTTTGTAATCCGGAACAGCCGGACAAATTATCGTTTGTAATTTTCTTTATATCGAACTAAAAGTTAAATTTCGAAGTTTTTAAGCTTTTTACCGTATACCTCCAGCTTTTCCAGTAATTTTTTATACGGTGGATATTTTCCGCTATAAAGTTATTTAATTTTTAATTAATTTTATTTTTAATAATTTAAATTGTATCCGAATATTAAAAATATTTTTTTTAGAAAGTCTAGTTAAATCTATAAAGGTATTAATAATTTTGCTTATTTTAAAGTTTTATAAAATTTAATGATTTTTAATAAAACGTTTTTCGGAAAGATTTTATAATTACGAAATACGAGTATTTTATAATAGGAATTACCCGGTATATTTTAATTATTTTAATTAATAAGGATTTGGAAAATCGTAAAATGAATCGAAATTAAAAGTAACTAATTTAAAATTTTTAACCTTTTTTTCTAAATTAATATCTAATACTTTTTAATCGTAAAATTAATAAAAGGTTATAAAATAATTATTTTATACGAACTTAAGGTTTACTGCGAAATTTTTAATATTTTTTATGTTATTACTTTTTAGAAAATTCCCTTTACAGAATGAATTAAGAGGCATAAGGTTTATTAAGATTAAAATTTATCGGAATTATGCGATAATCGGTTTCGAAATAAGGCTTTTAATAACTAAAACGTATAATTTATTATAATCGTAAAAATTATTAATAATTACCGTATTCGAAAATATTAAGTAAAGTATTTATCATATTAATTATTAATATAATTACTTCGTATCCTTAGCTTAACCTAGATAATATAGCTTAAACTTACTAATTTTATAATAGATCTTTTTTTTTAAAAATATTAGAGTAATTAAAGCTTTTCGAAAAGATATTAAAATAAACGCTTATATTAATAACCTTATTAAGTTCTAAAAGTTTTTAATAATAAATATTACATTTCATATTTGTAAATACGGTAATAATTAGTAGTTTTTACGAATAAAATAAATTATATACCTTTTAACTATAACATACCATATAAGCGAGCTGTATATATAAGTAAACTATACACTTTTTTTAACATTTTAACATTTTAACTTTAATTACTTATTTTTTAATAACTATAATATAGAACGGCTCTTAAAAAAACAATAATAAATTTAACTATTTAAGCTAAAAAATAAATATAAAACTTAATTATAAAAAGTTTAATTTTATTTATAATATTCCATTTCTTATCATAAAAATACAAATTAACGGTAAATACGCCGGATTAAATATTATTGCTAATTTATAAAAATTAATACTAACCGAACAAAAATTAATTATGGAACGAATTTTTAACTTATATACGCAAACGTTTCTCGTTTAACAATAATATATTAAAAATATAACAAATTTACTATTTACGTAACGTATTATAAAACGCGTTAAAATTAACTAAATATTTTATTTTATTAAACGGTAATATAAATTTAAAACGTATTTAAATTAAAAAATAAATGATTAACGGGTTTTATCTGAAAATGTAAAAATATTTTGTATATAATTTAAACTTATTTAAATTATAATCGTAAAATACCGTATTACGGAAAAAAATATCTATAACTTTAAGGTAATAAAATTTTAATAATTATAAATGCCGAAAAACGTAAAAAACCTAAATAAACGTAATAAAAAATAAAGAATAATATACGGTAATATAAACAATTAATTTTTAAAACTGGGCCTTACCTTTATTTATTATCCTTACCTGGAAAAACTACCTTTTTCGCTAATTCGCCGATAATACATTTTTACTTTATTAAAAAATTATTATAAACGAAAACGACTAAATAACAAATAAACTATATTTAAAATAAATTAAAGATTTCGATAAATATATTAAAACGCATATTACAAATTTGAAGCATTTTTTTTATTTTTAATAATTATAAAAATTACCATTTAATTAAATTCGAAAATTACTATAAACTAATATTATTATTATATTTTATATATTTACTCATTTTTCCATCGGCTTTAATCTTTAAATCTATCCCATTTTTCCGTATTAAAACGCATTTATTCGCTATATATCGAAAGTTTTATATAACGTTATATTACTTATATTACTAATAATCTTTTATCGCCGGCTTTTATAACGCGTTTAAAATTACCAGAACAACCGATAATATTAAATCCGGATTCGTAAAAACGGGACTTCTTTTATTCCATTTTAAATACGTCTTTTTGAAATTAAAATTTCCAGTTATATTTATATTAATCGTTTTTTACTTACATTTATTAATTCTGCTATTTCTCTGTTTACGAAAATTCTTAAAAATATTACCAAAACGACTTAAGAAAAA
Source organism: Monosporascus sp. CRB-8-3 (assembly GCA_004155055.1). NCBI lineage: Eukaryota > Fungi > Ascomycota > Sordariomycetes > Xylariales > Monosporascus > Monosporascus sp. CRB-8-3. Next base: position 35,212 of record QJNZ01000316.1, on the reverse strand, counting down.
GGTTATTTATAAAGGAAAATTAAAAATCACCAGGGTAACTCACCAACAAAAATATTTAAATCGGTCAATCTTTTAACAAAAAAAACCTGATACTTTTATACAAAATCGCTTTTCTTTAAAAGGAAAACGGTTACTTTTACAAAACGAATCATATTTTTAATAATCGCCGGAAAACCAAAAAGAAACATCTTCAAAAAAAAATATTTACAATAAAAAAAGCATAAACTCTCATAACTACAAAGAAAAATAATAATAAACAATCGCAGCTAGTAACGGCCGAAAAAGGTCATCGCAAATAGGTTTAAACGAGAAAACGAAAATATAACGTTTACGGCAAACCCGGACATAATACGCGTACTTATAAGGAAAATATAAAAACGTTTAACAATAAAAAATCCGATTAATTTAAATTTACTGTCGTACCGTACCAAAAAATATACAGCTCGCTTATATAATACGTTATAACTTAATAAAAGTCTTTTTTTATAAAAATAATATAACTTAAATAACATTAAGTTTTAATCGATTTTACGCTTTTTCGAATTTTTATTAATTAAAATAATTAAAATATACAGGGTAATTCCTGTTATAAAACATTTACCTTTTATAAATTTTTAAATTAAGATAATATTACTAATATTTCCGTCGATTTTGTTTTTTTATAAAAGAAAAAATTCGGATTTTACTTTTAATATCGGATATAACTCTATATATATAAAATAAAAATAAAAACTTTATAGCTTAGTCATTATAAACCTAGGTGTTTTTTAAATTGCGATAATCTTAGACATTTTATTATAATTAATTATAAAAGACAGCTAGTTTAAATCTAGCTTAAAACGTTATTTTCTAAGTAGTGCTATTTTAAAAATCTAATTAACCTTGAAATTTCGCCTCCGTTATTTTATCAGCGATAACTAAAGTAATTAAAGACTTTAAAATTTAATTAAATTAATAGTATACGTAATTAGTTTATTTATAAGCGTATTTTTATAACTCGTATTACTCTTTTCTGGCCTTTATTAAAAACGGTTTTTAAAAGATATTTTCCGGTTATAAGAGAGTAAGAGACTGCGAGGGGATCTACGTATTATTAAGACCATGTTTAACGTTTAATATATTATTATTACGTTATGGTTATAGTATCTTTATAAGCTAATCGTTAAATAATTAATAACTTATTTTTACTTTAAAAAAGACGAGTAAGTTTTAAATTAGTTTTTAATATATGTATGTTATTTCTTTTACTTTAATTTTAATATATGTAATAAATTAAATCTTTTAATTTCGATTATACCGTAAAAGATAAGAAATATAAGTATAATCTTATATAACGACAAACCGAATAATTCGATTACTAAGCTTATATATATATTAAAACTTAAGATTACTTTATTTTATTTTTAACGTTAATTTAATAAATATAAAAAGAGAGGTTAAATATTAAATAATCAAAACGATTAGTTAAAAAAGAAATAATAAAACCGATAAAAATTTATTTAAAAGGATAACGACGTTTATAATTAATTATTATATTAAATGCTTTTAATAATAACGTAATAAGCTTTTTATATATATTTTCTAGGTTAGATCTTATAAAACTTAATAATATTTTTGTAAGGTCGTTAGGTTTAAGCCGTATTATCCAGGCTAAGCTAAAGATATAAAGTAATTACACTAATAATTAATACGATAAATATTTTACTTAATATTTTCGAATACGGCAATTATTAATAGTTTTTACGGTAACGATAAATTGTATTTTGGTTACGAAAAGCTTTATCCCGAAACCAATTACGTAATGCCGACAAGCTTTAACCCTGATAAACCTTATACCCTGGTTTAGTAGCGGGAATCTCAGATAATAACTTAGAAGATGTTAAGCTTTTCGCGGTAAACCTGAAGTCCGTATAAAATAGCTTTATAACCCTTTGCCAGTTTTACGATTAAAAGTGTTAGATATTAACTAGGAAAAAAGGCTAGGAATTCCAGACCAGCTACCTTTTTTAACCTCGATTAATTTCAGGGCTTTTCAAACCTTTATCAATTAAGATAACCAAAATATGCCGGTTAAGTCCGAATATAAAGTCCTAGTACTTTATATCTCCGGAATTTCGACGGAAACGGTTTCGATTAAATTACCCGACCTAAATAAAATAATCGGCCGAATAAAATATATCGATACCTCCGTCGATATTAACAATCTATCCGAAAAAAATTAAGTTTTGCTTTTAATTTTTAGATATAATTTAATTCAAAACGGCAGAAATAATCGATTTTTACGTAAACTTATACTAAGAAATATCCGGCTTATAGAAAAATTACTAGCAAAACTGGAAAATAACGATAATGGATTTAAGAACGTCGAAGTTTAATTTTTAAATCGATATAAAGAAAATTACGAACGATAATTTATCCGGTTATTCCGGATTACGAAAACCGTTTAAAATTCCGTTAAAAATAATTATTAATAAGGGTTATAAGGCTAGGGTTTAGTAAAACTTAATAATCGATAATATAATCTATCTATTTATTTAATTTAGTTTTACGGTTACGTCTCCTTTAAGAAGATTAATAATATTTTTATTATAAGAATTTTAAAAGCCATAATATTTATAAATTATATAATTTTAATAAATTTATATATTAAAAAATAAACGTTAATTATTAACGGACAAGTTAAAACCTGGTAGAAAAAGTTTTTTATTTATAATGTTACTTAATTTAAAATATTATAAAGAAATATTTAAATTTTACGAATTTTATAACTTAAATTAACGTTACGTTTAAAAATTAAAAGCTATTATTTCGATTTTACGAAATAAATTATACATTAATATATATTATATTTAATAGAAATTCTAAAAAAGTATTCATGCCGCGAAAATTAAGTTATAAAGTTACCGTTATATTTATTTATAAAGTAATATAATTTAAAAATATTTTTCGAGTACGTTTTCGAACTTATATTATAATAATTCACTTTTATTTATTAAAAAATATAATATATTATATAAGGAATATAAATAAATTTTTAAAACATTTTTATAAACAGGCGGGATGATTTGCTCGATAAACTGATATATTACGTAATTACGTTTTATATAATTAAGTTCGTATTTATATTTATTTTACTTAAATATTTAAATATTAAATTCCTATATTAAATTATTATTTTAAAGGATTTTATACAATTATTAATAAATTAATATTGTTGAATATTTAACAGTTAGCTTAAAGTTTATAGATATTATAAAACCCGGGTTATATAATAAATATAATTATATTTTGTAAAGAACGTATACTAATATCGTAAGACGCTTGTTACATATATAAAAGAGAAAGTTATTTTAAATTTAAATATTTAAAAAGAAATTATAATATAATATATATATTTCGATATATATATATAGTTAATAGGTTAAAAACTTGTATATATTTAGTTTTTACTTTAAAGTAACATGTTTTACATATAAAGAGAAAGGTTATTTTCGAATAAATTATTTAAAAAAAACTTTCAATAAATATTAAGTTAAACTTTATATAAAACTTGTCCTAATAGAAAAAAAGATTTTCCGTCACGTATTTATTACTTGTTAAAAATATTTAAAAGGAATTAATAGATAAAGTTTTAAAGTTAAGTAAATTTAAAGGTAAATTATAATATAATATATAACGAAATATTTTTAATAAAATATTTATTTTAAGTAAAGTTTAAATATAAATTAAAAATTTATTTATAAAGTTATTAAGTTTAAGTTATATTATTTAAACTAAAGTAAAAGTACGAAGTAATTATATTAATAATTAACATAATAAATATTTTATCTATTGTTTTCGATTACGATATATTATACGTTTCGGTTATAAATAGCCTTATTTCGAAACCGATTAGGTAATGTTAATAAATTTCGATTTTAATAAACCTTATACCTTTTAACTAGTTCTATAAAGAAAACCTTTTTAAAAGTATATAATAATTTAAAAGATATTAGGCTTTTTACGGTAAATCTTAAGTTAGTATAACATAACTATAATACGACCTTTTATCAGTTTTACGATTAAAAGTGTTAAATATTAATTAAGAAAAGATGTTAGACATTTTAAGCTAGTTTCTTTTAACTTTAATCGATTTTATAACTTTTTAAAATCTTATTAATTAAAATAGTTAAAATATACCGGATAATTCCTAGTATAAAATATCCGTATTTCGTAATTATAAATTATATATAAAAAAGGGTTTATTTAAAGTTTTTAAATTCTATAGATTTTTAAACGATTAAAAATTATTAATATCTTTATCGATTTAATAGATCTTTTTTAAAAAAAGTAAGAAGTTTTATTTTTAATTTTCGGCAATAATTTATAGAAGTAAAGCTAATTAAAATTTAAATAACGTTATAACTGAAAATATTAACCGTTTAAACGATTATTAAAAAAACTAAATATAAATAAAAATATTTAAAAGTTTCGAAATTTAACGTTTAATTCGATATAAGTTAAAAAATTATAAACGACAATTTATCCGGTTATCTCGGATTATAAAAACCGTTTAAAATTCCGTTAAGAATAATCGTCGATAAGAGCTTATATAACTAGGCACTTTAAAGTTACCTTAAAGTAAACGGCTTAAATAGTTAAAATTGCGTTAATTTTTATATATCGGAAAAACTTTATAATATAACAGTTAGATTTTAATAAAGCCTACTAATTAAGATAATATAATTTATTAATTCATTTAAGTTAGCTATATAGTTATTTTATTTTAAAGAAATAAAAAGTTATTGAAATAATGTCATCTTAATATATAAATACCTAATATTTTAAAATTAAGAAAACTATCGTTTTATTATAATTAAAATAAAAGGATTAAATCTTATATTAAAGCTGTATAATTTCTAAAAATATATTTTATTATTAATTAACTGTTATTTAAATACGAAAATATTAAATTTCTACGTTTAATAAAAACGTTACGAAATTATATTTTCGTTATAATCCTAATAATTATTATAATTATAATATCGGATAAGAATAATAACAAGTTTATATTAAAAGAAAAATGTAAAAAAAGATATTATAATAATAAAGCCGAAATATTATTAAAAAACATTATTAAGTTACCGGAATACTTATTATATAAATATATAATAAATCGAATTTATATAAATTTTTTTATATATTTCTTCTTATTTAATTTTAAAAGTTTATAAAGAAGAATAAATTAAATATAATAATAACTTAATAAAAGCGCGATATATTTTAATATTAATTATGAAATATATAATAAAAGATACGTAAAAATCTTAGGTTAGTTAATAAGTACATATATAAATATAAAACTAGATTTAAAGAATACGTACTGTTAAATATATGTTAGAAAATTAACAAGTAAAAATTTATTTTTAAAAGTAAATATCATTGTTTTAAATATTTAATAATATTATTTAGGCCTCTTATTGCCTTAATTATATTTTAAAGATATGTTACGTAAATTTTAATGGTCTTAGTAAATAATATTTATATTATTTACTCCTCCGATATATTAATATATAGAAGATTTAGCAAAATATAAACAATATATTCGTATAATATCCTTAAAGTTAAGGAAATTAAAGTTTTACGTAAATATAAATAAATATAAATTAGATATTTTTTTTTTTTTTTTTTTTTTTTTAGATTTTAGATTTCGCCTAAGAATTTTAAAATAAAAAGAAGTTATATCGAAGTTATTAAAGCCTATTAGGTCTTAAAAATATTTATAAATTTTAATAGTTTTAAGCTTTATAGGATTTTATTATAAATTTATTAGCTATTATATTTAAATATTTATACTATTAATAAGTTAACCTTATAAAAATTAATGGTTTTATATAACTATTTTTCCCAAAGAAAATAATGTTTAAACTACCTTAAGTAATATTTATATTAAGGAAAATATTTTAGTATCTTAACTTATCGTTAATTATTTATATTTAAGATAAATACGTTCGAAAAAAAAATTATAATAGTTATATTTGAAATTTATAAAAGAATACTAAAGAATTTATTAAGTTATAAAAAATACCACGCTATTAATTATTTTAAACGCCTTTTAAAAAACGGTATTTTATTACTTTATAATTCCCTATTAAAGTTATTACGGAAGATTTTAATGTTAAATATCTAGAATTAAAGTAACGTTTTATTATAAAATAATTAAAATAGTTAAATTATTTTATAATATTATACCTTACTATTATAATCCGTCTTAGAAAAAGTAATTTAGCTGATAATTTATTTAATAAGCTTAATATATTATAAAATAACAAAATAAAAAGGTTTAAAAAATAATATCGAAATAATAAGAAACGTTAAAAAATATCTTAATTAAGTTTTACACTGTAAATATCTATTATTTTATTAATAAGGCTACGAATATTTCGTTAAAAATAAATATATATAAGCCTACAAATAAGGGGGTTAAAAAGGCACTTAAAAATAAGATATATTTTAACTAGGATTACAGGTTACGAATTCTTCGTTTTACGATAGTAAAACGTTAATAACGTTATCGAACCGGTATTATTCCCGCTAAAGAAATCTAATAATTTATTTTAGTTGTAGTAAAAAAAATATATACTAAACAGAACTTAAAAAAACGTTTTAAAAAAAGCGAAATAAATAAATAGTTATAACGTATTAAAAATATAACTTATTAAAATATAAAAGTATACTTTACGTGTTATATCACTCGAATTTAAATAGAAAGTTTGTTAATTAATTATATAATTTTTCTATAATAGGTTATTTTAACCGTACGAAAATATATAAACTATTAATTCGGAAATAACTATTAAAAAAGTATAAAAACGAAATAATAAAAATTTAAAATAACATTATATCGACTTTATAAAAAAATCGTTTTATTATTAATTTCGAATTATTTATTCTAGAAAGTTAATATAAATTTTATTATAAGTTTGTCCTTATTAATAAGATTATATAATAAAAGAAATTATAACGTTATTTTCGTAATAATAAATAAATTAAGAAAAATATATTAATTATATCGAAATAATAATAGAACTTATCGTTAACGGTTTAACCGAAATTTACTTCTATTATATTTTTCAATAATATATTACGCCTGATAATATAGTTTTTAATTACGACTTTTTATTTACGAATATTTTAAAAAATCTTTTATAAGTTTTTTATAATTAAATAAAAGATAAATATAACTTTCTATTTATAAATAAACAGATAAGTAAAACGTTAACATTAAATTTTACAATATTATTTATAAATATTTTACTATTTAAATAGAAAAACCGCTGCCGGTGCCGCTAAATCGGGCGATATAAGCCGCCATTCTAGACGGCTCGCATAGTAAGGGCCACCCAAGCCGACTAGGTACCCCACCAAGTACTTAATACTTTGACAGAGCCTGGTGTCTAGCCGGTAACGCAGTCACATTACAACCTATACTCGTTCAACTCGCAAAGCACCTGGGCTCACACCTGTATTCGCAACCTCCCCACCGCTTCGCTCATCGACGCTTTCCCATTTTCCGTCTTTTCTTACGCGCCGTTACTTACCTCTATATAAATGGCTTACATTCCCGTTACCAATACGTCAAAATACCTTCACAGCTTACTCAGCCGTTTAAAACCTTTTTTCTCACTTTATCGTTTCCTGCCACCGTAATCCGTAATCCCTTTTTTTTTTAATACCTGTCGCCGAGCGCCCGTCGAAACTTTCGATAAAACCTTTTCTATTATTACTGCGTGCAATTTATAGACCGCCATTACATCGAGTTCTTACGGTCGATTTCGACGCGCCAAACGCAGCGTAACGTCCAAAGACGACCGGCCCCTTTATCGGCCGAGGAACATGTGGCCCACCGCCGCCGGCTCGGGGGCGTACGCCTCGATAAACCTAGTTACGCCGACAACACCAAAGTAAATATGGCCGGAATTTATAGCAAATAAAAAATTAAGTAACTTATTATCCTTTTAACCGAGTGCTGTTATTTACATAACGTAAATACTATACTTAAAACCGAGTCGGCTATTAACGTATAATATTAAAAAAAAATTAAACAGTAAAATTATAATAATTTTTTTTTATTCGTTTACGGAAACTATTAAATTAAGTCGTAAAATTAATCTTAAAAATATATCCGCTAATTCTAGTAACTTAATATAATTATAACGAGCCGGTATATAAATTAAAACGACGTTAAAGAATTATATAAAGTACGTCTTATATTTATATTTTATACGATTCGATAATATTAACCTTTTAAATAATATTATTACTAAATTTTAATTCGGCGTTTTAATTTATAACCGTTTAACGTCGACGGTAAACCTATACTTAATATAAATAAATTACGAGTAATTTTTATATTTAATATTACTTATAACCGGAGTATCTTTCTAAGCAAGCGGTACCGTATATAACTTACTAGCTATTACCTTTTTCTAAATTATATAAATGCTCGCCCGGCTGAACTAATACATAACGAAAGAAAAAAACCGAAAAACGGAACGGCGGCCGAACTGTTTAAAAGCGGTAATAAGAACCGATAACAGTAACAACCTTAACCCGGATAAATATTATAACGAGGCAGTCGACGATACGGTATTAAATAAAACCTTACAACGATTAAACGAGCTACTCCTAGTAGAAACGGTCGGTCGTAAACGTTTTAAAGTACTTTATTACGAGGATATCTTTTTAATAATAATAAAGTACCTTATAACGTACCGGTAAATACTTATTATAACTATTAAGTTTATTTATTATAAGAGGTTAAATAACTAACCGAGGCCTAATGGCTTAGTAGTCGCGAACCTGGGTGTCTTTTTTAATTGCGACAGGCTTGGGTACCTTGTTGCGGTTGGGCGTAAAAAACAGTTGGTTTAAATCCAGCTTAGGCCGCCGTTCCCTTAGGTAACGCCAGCCTAAAGGAGCTAAACCATAGGGCTTCGGCTCCGCCACCGTGTCGGCGATAATTAAGGGGTGGCTGGGAACCAGTTACGATTAGGGGCGTTGGGAATTAATTAATTAATCGGGTATATCTTATCGTTAGTTACCGTATTATATAACCCGTATTGCGTTTTTCCGGCCCTTAGCTAAGAAGGGACGGTTTTTAAGAGGTGCTCCCCGGTTACGTTTGTATAAAACTATTTATGTACATATATATAGTAAACGGATCAGCTTGTATATATATAGCTAGATACCTTAATAGCACTTTATCTTGCAAATAACTAACCGAAACCGTACGTTTATCTTTTATACGGGTTAACTATCTTTATACGGTATAAACCCGATATTAACGCTAACTAGGACGATTTTTTTCTTTACGCCTACGAAAAAGCTTATCTTCTACTTTATTAACCTTATTATCGGCTTTGCGTTATATAACAAAACCTTTAACGCGCCGAACCTAATAGATATTAAACGCGTATTAAATGTTAAAACCTAGGGCTTTATAAAATTTACGCCGTTTCGATAGAAACCGTCGAAACTTAAAACGTCCGTATTCCGTCGTTTCGACCGGACTAGCGAACTGTCGGATACAAAGGCTATATAGTATAGCAAATTACTATATAACATAGGTTAGTAAAACTAAAACGTAAATTTTACACGACGTTAAAACCCGAGGTTTTTTTTTCCGCGACGCCTTTAATATAGTTAATAATTAATACCTTATAATCGTACTAATAAATCTAGTTAGTTATAATTTATAAGTATACCGAGTAAGTTAATAATAACTTTGGATAAGTAATACTCCGAATAAGGTACGTAATTAAATAATACGATAAAACCCCCGGTTTATTATTTTTTATAAAGTATATCTAAACGAGAAAGTCCAGTTCGATATAGAAAATATATATCTAAAAAAAATTATTAATATTATTAATTATCCCCTTATTTCTTTTATGTTTTATTACTATAAAGATATTATAATAACGAATATAATTAAAATAACTACTATAAGCTAACAATTTAACCTTATAAAGAAGTTATACGAGATTTTTTAATATATATTACCTTTATAACTTAATATAATCTTAAATATAATTAATAAAACGATAAAGTTTTAAAGGCTTATTTAAAATACTAGAAAAAATATATAATAAAAAAATTAAAAAATTATTTCCGTTAAAGGTTATATTAAACTCTCTTGTTACCGCCATAATTAAACTTTAGAAATATTTATATTATAAATTCTTTTATCGCAGTAAATATTATTACTATATTTAAAAGGTTTATTTACTACGGATATTTATAATATATTTAAATAACTTAATTTATTAAAAATAAATAAAGTATATTCGGAGAACTGGATTACCGGGAACGTATAGATTATATTTAAAATATTTCTTTGTTATAAATAAATATACTTTTTTTAATTTTTAGTTTTAAACCGAATATAAACGTTCGCTATAAATAAAATACAACTTTATTTATATAAAGGTACATAACGACAGCGCTTTATACCGATAGCGAAATAAATTAAAAGTCTAGAAAAAAGTTAAAATGATATTAAGAGATAAAACCGATAAAATATCAATAACGTTATAATATATATATATTTTACTATTAATATACGAAAGTTCCGCTAAATGACGTACCAGCTCGATACGTTAAATTACTATAAGAAATACCGGATATAAAAAAAGGGTTATAATTCTTTTAAAAAACGTTAAATAAAACATATAGCCGAATTATATATATAATTAACTTCGACGACATATTATATATAAAGTAAATTCTATAACTTTTAGCATTTTTTAAACGTCCGCTTCGTATCGAAAAAGCTACAAATATAATTACTATAAATCTTAACAAACGGCCGCAATTCGATCCGAGTAATCGCATAGCCGACCCAGCCGAGATTTTACAGTATTATTCCAGCTTAATAGCGATTATCGAAAAAGGGGAGAATAACGGCAGTACGATTATAAAACTCAGGCTATCTTATTATTCGGTTAAAAAATAGCTCGTATCGGATCGACTTAATCCAGCGCTCGCCTAGGACTTCGAAAAGCCTAACGTTCGCGCAATTATCGCGCAAACCTATATCGCGTACCTGTTAAACCTCCGCTATTACCTACCAGTAAAGAAAATCATATAATAATATCTATTCGCAAAGTACGCCGTATAATACTTGGTTAGTTATATTACTAAAGTCCAAAAAGTTACCAATCTAATAATTATAATAACAATAAAATTATTTAGTAATTAAAATATATATACTCTTACTTATAAGTTATATAATCCAGATTATCCGTTATATATCGCGGCGTAATAAAAATTATAAGAAACTGCTAAATAACTGCTTAATAAGAAGCAGACGTTAACGCCTAAAACGGAAAAAAACGGTAACGCTTTATAAACCGCTTTATTTAATAAATACGCGGATATTATTAAGCTGCTTTTCGATAAAGGCGCAAACGTTAACACCTAAAGCGGGTATTACGGTAACGCCTTACAAACTGCTTTAATTACGGGATATACGGATATCGTAAAGCTACTTTTAACAGGGACGCGGATTTTAACGCTTAGGGCGGGTATTACGGTAACGCTCTGCACGCTGCTTTACGTCAGGGATACACAGATATCGTAAGGCTGCTTCTCGATAAAAACGCGGACGTTAACGCCTTACGGGCTACTTTACGTACAGGAGATAATAACGGTCACTTACCCTTGTTATGCGCTGCCGAAAAAGGGCATAAGGCGGTAGTTAAGCTTCTCCTAGAGATAGGCAAGGTCGACCTTAACTTGCAAGACACTAAGTACGGCCGCTCGCCGTTATCATGGGCTGCTGTGAACGGGCACGAGGCGGTGGTCAAGCTTCTTCTGAACACAGGCAAGGTCGATGTCGACTCGCTAGATAGTGAGTTCGGCCGCTTGTCCTTGTCATGGGCTGCCGAGAACGGGCACGAGGTGGTAGTTAAGCTTCTCCTGGAGACGGGTAAGGTCGACGTCGCTGTAGTGGATGTATTTGGCCTTACTCCGTAGCAGCTAGCAAATTTTCATTCTTACACTGCCGTAGAACAAAAGCTTATTGCCTGTGGAGCACCGCAACCTGCAGACTTCTATAATCTCAAGTGCTCGTTTAATGGACATTAAGTGTTATAGCAGTGGCAGTTGGTCCCCGTATACGGCAGCTAGTGTATATAACGCTAATTAGATTTAAGGGCTGTCTACCTTAGAGTTTGTAGCCTTTACCTCAAGCCTTGTCTTAAGCCTGGGATATGTAGTGTAGTGGTCTGGTCTCTACATTACCGTAATGTAACGGCTAGGCTAGTTAACCAACTATTAAACCAAGTCGTACGGTTTATATTAGCAGTCGTATTGCGGAATTTGAGCAATAAAAATAACTTAGTTACGTCGGGTAATACTAAAGGTATCTTGGGTAACTAAGTTATATTACAAACTAGTATTATTTAAGTTATAGAAATAATAAGTATATATATCCTTCGTAAAAGCCTGGATTTTTAATAAATCTTATTACCTTTACAGATTTATTAAAATTGGATTTATATAGATTTATTTAAATCTTTAACCGCAAAGGAAATCCAAATTACGTAACTTATAATAAGTCCAACCATTCTTATGGCCGAGCCTTAACTAGATCGTAACATAATCTCCCTTTTTCCAGGATCTTTATCCTTAAAAATTTTCTTTTTCTGGTAAATTTATTATCTATTATAGGCAATCGCGTCGCTAATCGTAAACCTCGCAATCATTTTAATCAAAGAAAAATTTAACGTCCCTAGCCGTTTACATTATTAAATTTAGCTTTAAAATAATACCGTATACGTTATATTTCGAAAAAAGAACGAAATATTAAATGATTAGAAAAAATTCGTCGTTGCAGTAAATATATTAAGCATCGTTATCGTTACGACGGGTCCGGTATCCCCATCGATTTTCTTCGCCGTATTTAAAAAAAAAAATCGTTTAAACCGTAAAAAAACCGTAACGGAAGAAATTTTATTACATCTTTAATAAAAGCTAAAGGAAAACCTTATACGTAAACAGCGTAATATTAATAAGATTATCGGTTATCTCCTTCGTCTTCGTCGCTAAAAGAAATTCCTTTACGCTTAAAAGGTAACAATCGTTAATTACGAGCTTTAATTTATAAACGAATTAAAAAAATAAAAGCAATAAAAACAAACAAACGCGTTAACCGTTATTTAGCCCCTTAAACTAGACAATTAATTCGTTCCAAAAGTAACTAACTGGCCGTTCTTAGACTGCGTAAACTGGAATACCTTCAACCCTAGTAACTCCGGTATTATTAGTAAAAGTTCCTTAACAAACGTTAAACGTTAATAAAGTTTTTTACCGGTTTTCAGGTATTTTCGGAATCTAGGTAATTTTTTTATTCAACTAAATATTAAGTAAATCCTTTTTCTTTTCGTATATTAAAGATGTTTTCTATTTTATAAGCTAATATATCTTTTTTACCTCCTTTTTATACTTAATATTAATCTTAATAATATCTGTTATTAACTTAAATAAGGAAATATAAAATATTAAATAAAATTTAACCTTTAATAATAATTCTAATTAATAATTATTTTCAAAAATTTTCTTAATAATCTTATATAAACCGATATATTTAAAATCGAGTTTTTAATTTAAACGTTTAATTTAAATATTTTTAGTAATTAAATAAACTAACTCTCTCCCCGAAAAGTTAACTTTCTTAACTGTTTTTAATTATAATATTTATTTATTTAATTACGTACGAATTAAAATTCCGTCTTTATTTCCTGGTATAATTATTTAAGTTATTTTAAATTAAAAATTACCTTAATATTAATTAATCCTGTTTTTGATATTTCTGTCGGCAGATGTGGTGATTTATTGTTGGAGGTTGAAAGGATCAAAAGGGCTTTGATTTGTGGCCCTAGGATTGCAAGGACAAAAGAGCAGAAGCTATATCTAGCTGCTCTCCCCCCCTAGTTGGAAACCTAGAACTAGAACAGGAACCACAGCCTGAAGAATGCAACATAATTTGCCCACATGGTAACATCTTCTGGTTTTGTCTATTGACATCCTGATCCAGTTTGTGTTGCAATTCGAGGTACCGCTCCGCTTCGGTACAAAAGGCTAGGAACGGCAGGCTCGGCGTAAGGGCGCTTTGAAACAAGGAAACTGCGAAAGCTCGACCTTAGAAAAGGTTTTGAAATCCCCTTAATCGCTTCGAACAGGACTAAAGCGTCTGCATACGCAGGGCCGTTGTCGATTAGAAGCAGAGGCTCGTCGACGCGGTGACATCCGAAAGGATTCGAAAAAGAGAACTCGAGAAAAAACCATAGAAAGAACCCCAGAAAGGACCAGGAAGAGCCAAGATGGCAACTGGAAAAGGAATAGCGTCTGGAAAAAACGTCGGTTAGCCGGAGGGCTTTAACATGGAACAATTGATAAAAACGTTCGCCACGCTGTCGAACGAAAAAAAAAAGGATACGTACCTGGATTAGACGGACTGTAACTTTAAACTTAACGAGGAAAATCGGCTGTAAAACAGTAACAACTGGAAGATATAGAAAACGGCTGTTTAAGTAACCTTGATAGCAGTTAAATACCGTAACGGTAATTCGGCGAAGCTTACCCATATTAATAAAGCCAAATTAACCGCCGCGGTTGTTACTAACGTTAAAAAAGCCCCTATAGTAATTGTTACTGGACTTACAAAAAAAACGGAAATAATTAAAGTATTAGAACGTTTATATAAAACAAAAGAAATCGACCAGAAAATGGACTTTTGAACCCAGTTTTAATTCGTTAAATGGGATAAAAAGTAATTAGCGTTAGATTATATGGTCGACTTTAAGAACCTGGTACGGCGGTATAACAAAATCGATATGCTTATTAACGCTGGATAATAAGTTACTATGTTTATTAATTCGATTCGGGATAGGGACCATGACGGCGATATTTAAAAAGGCCGAATAAAAGGAATGCTTCGTTAGTACTTAGCCATGACGGTAAATTAAGTATATAACGACTTTATCGCCGAATTTCGAGGGAAGGAAAAGGATTCGAAAAAGAAAGTGGTAATAGTTATAACGCAAAGCAGAACCGATGAAACAAGCCTTTATAAAATAAGGAAGGTTAACTACTTTGCTTTATCTATAATAAATACGGATATATGGCGAAGGATTGCCCGAAACGGAAGAATAGTTTAAACGAACAGTTAAAGCGTGCAAAATGCGAGATTAGTTTTATCCCGGAAGGGTTACAGGATTTGTACAGGACGGATAGAAAGATTTTTTGATAGCTTTTAGGGCAACGGCAAGGTCTGGATGGCTTTATAGCAACCCTAGGGCTATAAGGGCGTGTCGGCAGATGTGGTAATTTATTATTAGAAATTAAAAGGATCAAAAGGGCTTTAATTTGTGGCCTTAGGATTGTAAGAATAAAAGAGCAGAAGTTATATTTAGCTGCTTTCCCCCCCTAGTTAGAAACCTAGAACTAGAACAGGAACCACAGCCTGAAGAATATAACACAATTTGCCTATAATTTCTTTATAAACTTTTAGAATGAAATTAAAATTAACAATTACTGGAATCGTTTTAATACTATTATAATAATTAGCATTATAAGCTAAATATACGATCGGTAATTTCTTAACCTAGTTATTTTATTCGTAATTAATATAATATCATAAATATGTTTTTAATATCTAAT
The DNA here is from genome assembly GCA_004155055.1 of Monosporascus sp. CRB-8-3. Taxonomy (NCBI): domain Eukaryota; kingdom Fungi; phylum Ascomycota; class Sordariomycetes; order Xylariales; genus Monosporascus; species Monosporascus sp. CRB-8-3. The sequence goes on along the minus strand of QJNZ01000316.1, from coordinate 19,507 downwards.
TAATTTTTCCTGTATATTTATTTATTTATAATTTAAAAGCGTTTAATAACTTATATTTTAAGCCGAATTATATTATTACGCTTATATCTAAAATAATTTCCGATAATAATCCGTATATGCTAAAAAAATATAAAAAAAAACATACACTATTTGTTCGGCATTTATATTTTCGTTATAAGGTAAAAAATAGGAAAATTTTATAAATCGATTAACAATTATAAAAATACTATCGTAATATATACCTATAACCGGATTTTTAATAAAAGAAATATAATAATAATTTAATAATATTAAACTATACCTTATCTTTATCGGTATTAAAGTTATGATTATTTAAACCCTTTATAATATCATACTATTAATTAAAATTCTATATCTCTTTTCGGTAATAATTTAAAAAACTTATAAAATTATATATTTATTTAAAAAAATTGATTTAAATAAAAATCCGGACGTTAATTATATAATACTTAAAAATATTCGGAAATTAAATAATATCTATCTTAATACAATTATCTTTAAACCTAAAATAAAGTAAAAATTTACCGTTATTAAACGAAATTAACCCAGTATTTTTTATATTTATAAATAATTTACAATTATATATAAAATATTTATTGTTTTAAATAAAACTAATAAATATTAAACTTAAAATTACCGTATTTTTTTAATCTTATTACTTTCGATAACTACCTCGGTAACTATTACAATAACCATTTTAGCCGTAATAAAAGATTTCTCGTTTAAATTTATCCGGTTAAAAACTTACTATATTAATTGAAAAATCCGTAACGTACTATACAAGTGAGCTGTACATATAAGTAAGCTGTACATTTTTTAGTACTTCGCAATAACAAACTTAAATAACTTTTATTATAACATTTCTAATTGATCAAATCGACGGTATTCCTTTTCGCCGGACGTATTTATAGCTTTTTAACAAATGCACTTATATCCTAAGATTTATTACGGACGTTATTTTGCTTTTTGGTTTTTTTAACCCGTATGTAACCGATTAGTTTTAGCAGTTATTAATAACAATTTTTTATTATTACTTTTTTTATCGAACAAAAAAAATTGTTTATTCCGTATAATAAGTATTTTTTTTTATTAAAAACGTTTGTTAATACGTAAAATTAAATAATTATTCCGATAAATCCTATAATACCGTAATATATTTTCCGACGTACCCCCTAACGCGTTTTAAAACAAGCCCTATAACTTTACTCCGTAATTTTGTAACGTGCTATATAATAAACCTTATACGATATATTTTTACGAATATCTTTTACGTATTAAAACCGGATAAAAAATATTCGCGTATACGGATTAGGAATTCGGTCGGTAATTGTATTTCTGTCGGTCGGTTTTAATACTTTCAAAATGGGGGTAATATTAATTCGGATACGTTAAAAGGTAATTAATTACGTACGGATCGGGGAGGGATTAAAGAATAATATAACGTCCATATTAAACCTTGATATATATATGCATTTGTTAAAAAGCTATAGATACGTCCGGCGAAAAGAAATACCGTCGATTTGATTAATTGGATATGTTATAGTGGAAGTTATTTGGATTTATTATCGTAAGTTGTTGCGAGGTGCCAAAAAGTGTACAGCTTACTTGTATATACAGCTTACTTATATAGTACGTTACCGTAATTATAAACCTAAAATAATTCTTATTTTAACAGGGCGTAATATTAAAAATTCCGTAAAACCTTTTAGTTTTTTATTTCCTGTTTAAAAACCTTTAGATTTTAAATTTACCGTACCTACGTAATTTTAAACACCTAATTATAACGGCTAAATAACGTCTATTTCGGACTAAAACTCTTTAAACGTTAATACTTTACTTTTTATTATTATAACGAATAAAATTATTTTTTTAATATAATTAAAATCGAAATAAATTTCCGATTATTTTTTATAATTATCGTAATATATTAATTTAGCTTTATTAAAAACTTAATCCTTAATTAATAATACAACCTTATCGTAAAATAAAACCTATAAATTTTCGAATTTTATAAAAAGATTATTTAAAAGTTTTTCGAAATAATTAACCGAAAAACTCTTAAGTAAACTTTTAATATATTCGTCCTTATTAACCGTTTTTCTTTTAAATTTAACCTTTTTAATAATATCTCGGATTTTCGTAACGTATTTTAAATAATACTTATAAACATAATTAAAATTATTACCTTAAACTTACTTTATTAAAACCTTTAACCGATTTTTCATAATTTAAATTTATTTAAAAAATAAAAAATAAAAATTTTGAAAATTTTTATAATAACATTATTTTATTTAATAACTTTTTTAAATACAACCTTAAATCGGTTTTTTATTTTCGGATTATTAATCTAATAAAAAAACTTAATAATTATTTTAATATTTTTAAACTTATACTTTTTAAATAATTTATAAACGTTTTTAAATTAATTAATAATTCTAATACTTAAAAAAAGAAATTTAAAATAAATAAACGAATTTAAAAGGATTATGAAAAATATAAACTTATTTATTATATTATAAAAAACGTAATCCGTTTAATTAATAGATTTTACAAACCTTATCTTTAATATTAACATTATAAATCCGGTAAATAATTCCGAAAAAATTCGAACTAACGGTATTTCTCGTTTTTTAAATATTTTTATAATAATTTCAAAAATACTTACTCTTTTTATAAGCTTTAATAATTTAATCGAATTATTTAATAACTTAATTTCATTAATTTTACTCTCGTTTTATAACCTTTTTAATCGATATTAATTAATAACGTTTAAAATATAGCTTTAATTTTTTTTCCGAAAAAATTCCAGTATTAATACTAGGCTTTACGGTTTTACTTATATAATAATTTTTAAAAATTTCGAAATTTTTTTAATAAATCTGTTAAAATTCAACTTAAATAGTTAATTACTATAAATAATTCTTTAATTTTCTAAATTCGAAAATACCACTTTAATAACCAGGTTATATTTAAATATAAAATAAATAATAATTTTTTAAATTTCTTTTAAATATATTTTAAAAATATATTATAACTTAAATATAAATATCTTATTTTTTTTAATTTTAAATTAACCCGTTATCTTTTAATTAATATATTATTATCATTCGAATTTAAATAAAATTATTATTATTATTATTATCTTAACTCTTTTAATAATTAAATTAAATATAAATAATAAATTTTATAATATTTTATTTAATAACGTTTATATTAAATATTAATTAATTAATATTAAACAAATTTAAATATCGACATTTAATAATTATATCGGTTTTTTATAACTTTTTTTAAAACCGAAATATTTAACTTTATAAACTCTTTTCGTATTTTATATAAATTTATAATTTGTTTTATAATATTAACTACGTTATTAATTTTATTATTTTAACCTTTTAATTTTATTTAAATACGTAAATTTTATTATAACGTTAATTATTATCTTTAATAATAATTTTCGTTTATTTTTATCTTATTATATAAACCTTTTTATAATAAAAATTATTATTTAAATTACGTAATTAATTTAAATTAAATTAATTAAGGTATTTTTCGTAATTACCGCCTTTATTTATATTTATTTATCATCTATTAAAAAAATTCCGTTTTATAATAAAACATTGTCCTAATAGCTTAGTAGTCGCGAGCCTGGGTGTCTTTTTTAATTGCGATAGGCTTGGGCACCCTGTTACGGTTAACTGCAAAAGACAGTTGGTTCGAATCCAGCTTGGGACCCCGTTTTCTGGGTGGCGCCAGCCCAGAAAACTAGACTAATTGGAGCTTCGGCTCCGCTACCGTGTCGGCGACAATTAAGAGGTGGCTGGGGGCATTTGGAACCAGTTATAATTGGAGGCGTTAAGAACTAATTAATTAATCGGGTATATCTTATCGTTAATTACCGTATTACATAACCCGTATTACGTTTTTCCGGCCTTTAGTTAAAAAAAAACGGTTTTTAAGGGGTATTTCCCAGTTACGTTTATAAAACCAGTTATACATATACTTAGTAAATAAATCAGCTCCTTATATGTATATATATAGCTAGATACCTTAATAGCACTTTACCTTATATAATAAAACATTATATTTTACTTAATAATTTATTATTACTCGTTTATAACCAAAATTAACGATATTATCGTATCGTATTATTATTATTCGTATTATAACCGTATACCTTTTAAATTGTTATTTTCGTAATTGTAATCGTTTTATATTTTTCGTAATTATTTTAATCGGAAATTTTTTTATTAAAGCCTTATTTATTCCGATTTTTTAACGAAAAATCGTAAATTATTTCGGTAACCAATTAAAACTAATCTTTTTATCGAAAATATTAAATAAATTAAATCGGAAAAACTTAATTTTAATTAATAAATATCCGAAAAAAAATTTACGGGCGAAAACATAATTAAAGCAATATATAAAATAACGCAAATTTATATTAATCGGTGTTAAGACCGTAGAAGAAGATTATCGACGATGATGAATAATAACGGAGTTGCGCCCGAAGGTAAAGAGCTCCTAGAAATACCTTTAAAGCTAAGTGGGACTAATTAGCTAAGTCTGAAGCTAGATCTTTAAACCCTACACCATTTTAATAAACAGTTTAAATTGTTTAAAACCGGTTATCTCTATATTTTTTTACTAAAAATAGCTGGTTATTTTTAGCATGTCCGGATTAATAATATTTATTAATATTTTTTTATTTTTTTTAATTTAAATTTAGTTACTTTTAAACGTTAAAAATGGCTTTTTAATAATATACGAATAACATTATAAACTTTCTTTTAACTTTAAGCCGTTTTTTTACTGGATATTTTAAAAATATTATAAATAAAAACGTTTATAACCGTCGGTTAATAATTTCGCGATTATTTTTATGTTTTTATAATAATTTTTAATAATTATAACTATAATACGGAAAAAACACCGTTATTAATAGAAATAATTCGATATTATTACCGGTTTTTAATAAGTTTCGATTATTATAATTAACACCGTATTTAAATATATATAAATAATTTAACGAATCTTAATTATATATTTACGATATTTTATTTAATTAACGATTATATTCGAAAAATAATCAAAATAAACTAATATATGTATTACGCGTTACGAAATTAATTACTAATAAATATAAAGGAAAAACGTTACGGATTTTAATAAACGAAAAAATAACTTTTTTTTTTGAAATCGTAATTTAAAATTCCTTTATTTAAGTTATTTCGGATTGCCTTATAAAAAATATTATTATTTTTTATCGGACGTTTTATTATATCTTAAATACATTTATAATATTAATATGAATTATTATTAAGCCTAATAATAATCGTTTCTACTATAACATAGTAAATAACGGAGAGTTCTTTTTATAATTTAATAATATATTAAAACTGTTCGATAATATTTACTTTAAGATTAAAATCGAAAGTAAAGTTTTTAAATAAAAAATATATAAAAAATCGTAAAGCGAAATTATTAACGAATATATTAATTACCTATAACTTCGATAAAAAGTTTATTTATATATTAACGGATTAAAAGAAATTATAAATAATACCAAAGTTTTTAATAACGCGGTTAATCGTAATAATTTCGATATTTTTAAATCAAAATATATTTTTTAGAAAAGGTGTATATTTTAAGGTATAGGTAATTACGGAACGTTATAAAAAAAATTATTAAATAAATTCTTTTTTTATTTTTTTAAAAAAACCTTTTTATTTATATATTAATACGATAATAAATGCAATTTACAATATAAATATGTTTTATAATTTTCTTTAATGTTTTTAATGGAGACGTAACCGTGGAATTAAATTAAACAAATAAATAAGTTATGCTATCGGTTATTAAACATTATCAAACTTTAACCTTTTTATAAATTACTAAGTTATGCCTTTATCGACGACTATTTTTAACGGAATTCTGGACGGTTTTTGCAATCCGGAATAATCGGATAAATTATTACTTATAATCCTTTTTATATCGATTTAAGAATTAAACTTCGACGTTTTTAAGTTTGTTATCGCCATTTTCTAATTTTGCCAGTAATTTTTTTATAAGCCGGATATTTTTTTATATAAATTTACGTAAAAATTAATTATTTCCGTTATTTTAAATTAAATCGTATTCGAAAATTAAAAATAAAACCCGATTTTTTTCGGAAAAGTTATTAATATCGATAAAAGTATCGATATATTTCCTTTAACCGATTATTTTATTTAAATTAAGTAATTTAATCGAAATCGTTTCCGTTAAGATGCCGGAAATACGGAATATTAAGATTTTATATTCGGATTTAACCGGTATATTTTAATTATCTTAATTAATAAAAGTTTAAAAAGCCTTAAAATTAATTAAAGTTAAAAAAGTTATAAAATTAATAAAAGGTTGTAAAGCAGCTATCTTATACGAACTTAAGGTTTACCGCAAACAGCTTAATATTTCCTAAATTATTAAAATTCCCCTTACTAAACTAGCTAAAGGGCATAAAGTTTATCAATGTTAAAGCTTATTAGCATTACGTAATCGGTTTCGGAATAAGGCTTTTCGCAACTAAAGTATAATCTATCGTTACCGGAAAAACTATTAATAATTACCGTATTCGAAAATATTAGGTAAAATATTTATCGTATTAATTATTAATATAATTACTTCGTATCTTTGGTTCAGCCTGGATAATACGGCTTAAACCTAACAACCTTATATAATTTCCTTTTAAAATATAATAAAATACACTTTACCGAAGTTGTAAAATTAAACTAAAAAATTTATATTAACGATAAAGGTTAAACGAATAATTTCTTATTTATAAAAAAGTAAAACGGCGTATTTATACTTATTATAAGATATCGGAATTAAATTACGAAAAAATATAGGATATATATTTAAAATGAAAAAGAATTAAGAGTGAAAATAATTAAATAAAAGCATTGTTACTAGTATTATTATTATAAATTATTTAAAAGAAAAACTTAATCTTCGGATATAATAAGGTATAATTTTTTAAAAAAATAACGTATAGAATTATTTAAATTATTCGTTATAATTTCTTAAATACTACTAAATAAGTTAAAATTCGAAATAGGTTAATTCTATATAAAAATCTACTATTTTTTAAAATATAATTATATTAAATAATATTATATATAATATTATAACGAAATACATTAATTTAGAAAAGATTATTTTAAAAAAAAATTTATCCTTTTTACGTTATTTTCCTGTAGCTATTTCTACTATTTTAATATTTCTATTTAACTTTATTTCTATATTATCTTTATTATCTCCATTTTTTTTATTTTCTAAATTTAAACAATTAATAATGTCCTTATTTTTATTCGAAAGCACCTTTTTATTATTATACGCGGTATTTTTACGATTTAAATTCCCGTTATTTTCGAAGCTTTTAAATTATTAAAACCTTAAATTATCTTTTAAGCCGTTAAATATAATAACAAGGTAGTTTTTATCCGTCTAAGCCTAGACGACGTAAAATATTATATAATCTCTAAGTTAATCGGTATAAATACTACTCAGAATTTTAAGGGCTGTTTTTTATTTAACCCTGTATTTTAGGTTACATTTTAAAGTAAATTAACGCTTTAATAACGTTATCGAACCCCTTTTTATTATCGTACTATTACATTTTCTATTTTATTTTTTTGTAGCATTTCCGTATTATTAATAAGGCGTTTACGAAAGTGGCTATATACCCGCCGTAAAGTGTTATTATTAATAAAGATATTTTCGGTTTTTTAATATTATAATCTTTTTTTTAGTCAGTAACCGATTTTACGAAAAAAAAAAACTTTTAATGTCTTTTAAGCAGAATAAATAATAACGCTGATTTCCTTTTTAAAATTAATAATTTATTTGCTTTTAACTTTAACGGAAAGTCCGAATATAACTTTATAAATTTTAATATATTTTAAGGCTTTATATTAAAGAAAATCTTATTTCGGAGTAAATCTAATAACGGTTACTTATTATTATATAATTAAATATAGAAAATATTATTAATTTTTAAAATACCTTTTTATACGTTAAGCTTAGCCGTAAAAATTTAAAAATTCTAATTTTAACAGACGTTTTTTTAACGTAAATTATATTTAAATCTTTTTTTAAATATAAATACATTATTTTTTTACCTACTTTTTCTTTTTTATAATTTTTATCGCGATTAATTTATTAAATATGGCTTAATAACTGCGTTTTTAATTTTATAATTTAGAATATAAAGTTTTTAATTAATTTTCTTTTAATATGATTTAATAAAAAGTATTACTTTAAACAAAAATTACGAATAACGCTTATATAGCTAAATTTCCTCGGTTTAATTTACGGCTTGATTTATTTACGAAAATTTAAAATCGATAGAAATTTATAAAGTTTTAATAATACGTTATTAGGTATATATAATAATAAATAAATCCAGAAGGTTTTTTTACAAGTTTATATTAATAAAATAATAATTATATTAAAAATAAAGTATAAATCTTTTTACGAAAATTTCGAATTTCGGATAACCTTAATATTAACCGTTAATCTTTTATATAAAATTAAATTACTTTATAAATATTATCCGATATTTTTTATTTTTCGAATAAGCCGTTACTTTTTAAGTTAATATACTTTTTTTTTTCGTTTTTTTCGAACATATTAATATTTAACCCAAAGGAATTATATTTATTATAAACGACGTTATTTTTCGTTAAATATAAATATTAATATTTTATCATTTCGAAAAATAATAACGATTTAATTATATTAAAAAGTAATACGGCTAAATATAACCAAACGTCGTACGTTTATTTTAACCGATTAGATTAAAACTTAAAATATTCGGAATATACGTAAAAGCAGTTCTATTTTTGTCTTACTTATTAACAGGGTTGGCACGGGCTAGAAGAACAAGATTTTGAAAATTTACGAACTGTACCTTACCGGGCTTATAAGCTGCCGTGCGAATAACTTTCATCATTTGATCTTTGCGGAAATTGTTTTCATAATACTGTGTGAAAAGGTAAAGGCTATGTCTGTGCGGTTTGAATGTGTTGTAAATAAATGCACGTTGCGCAGCATGACTTTTGGATAGAGTGATGCTATTTCTACCTTAACTTTTTTTAGTTCCAGGATAAGGGTGTGGTTATTAAGATAGTTATGTCAGCCAGTCTGGCTCGTAGTTCAAGCAATAGGACTTCGTAGGGAGGTATAATTTATGATATTCTACGGTGCATACGAAGATAGTACTCTGTGAGCTGTAGTTCGTTTTCTTTGCTTCTTCGTCGTTATTCATCTTCTCCCAATGTCCACGCATCTTCTAGAGGCGTGCTCGGAGTCCAATCACTTCCCATGCCCAAGTCGCATCCTCTTCGCAGATTGCAACATTCTCATGGTCAAGCTGGCTGTCTATCTTTCCACTTCGTGGTGTCGTGATGTCAACCGCATTATCGCCACTTATATAAGACTAAGCTGTCTATGAACTCATCGAATTCACCAGAATGCCTCATTAGTTCGGCCTCTTGTCCCAGTCCATGATCCTTCAATGCCGAATATACACGCAGCCTAAGCTGTTCTGACTCGGCAGCATTTCCCAGCGCTTGGTATACATGTGATAACAGCCAGGCTGTGCGAATTCCCGGAAGGGATAGACGATCATTACTCCCTAGAATACGGAACGCCTCAATGAGGAATGCCCTTCATCGTAAGTATTTCGTTAGCGCATATTCACTCGTAATAATTAGGTGATCCAGCTATTTTCAACTCACTTAGCCGCGTGATAGTCCCTTTGCTTCTTCAGTATAAGCCCGAGCTGATGACATGTGTACCCCATTTCAGGGTGATTGGGCATGATACGATGTAGAATTTTAAAGCAGTGCGAGTAAGACTCTACTGCTTCGGCCAGGACTCCTAGTCTTAGTAGAAGCCTACCTCGGAATCGGTGCATCCTAATCAACGAGTATGTTTAGTCAGATGAGGCTCGACGTGACCATCTCAGCGTCAAGGACGTAAAATAGATGCGAACACTTACGATGACATTTGGTGACTTTCGTCCCCAAAATCGGCCTTGATTACATCACGGGCTTCGTTGAGCATGTTGCCGGCTTCTTGGAATCGCCCTAGCTCTTGGTAACATAGCGAGAGGGTTAATAGGAAATGAATAGATGGCCCTGATAAAGGGCCGGAGCTTTTCGCTTCCGCATACACTTTCTCTAGGATATCGAGGGCCTCTCGTGGCCGTTCCTCTGCTATCAATGCCATAGCTATGTTGTTATCGTAGCCTCTGATTTGCATAGCATCGAGATTGGTTTCGTCGTGGAAATCGTCAAGGATTCGTTGTCTGATCTCCCTTGCTTTGCATTGCCATTCCAACCCGTGTCCATCAAGATTCATCGCAAAATAGATGACCCCTTTTTGTGAGTGAAGATCCGCAATAAGTCTCGGGACATACCACTCATTGGAGTACCCCGTTTTCATGTCAAGAGATACGGCCTCTTCGCAAATCTCAACCGCTTGGTCTATTATATCGATTGCTTCCGTAAAGTGGTATTTCTCGAAAAGGTACCTGGTTCTCGATCTGGCGTTATCATCACGATCATTTCAAGCTACGACAGATTTTGGTAGAGTTAAACAAAACGTATATTTACCATGAACATCGGCGAACTGTCTCGCATAAAGTAATTGGTAACCCCACATCTGACTGTCGTGCTGCATATATCCCGATCATGGCAGCAACATGTGGGGCATATCTCTCGCAACTCGTCCAGTAGTCGTAAAACGACAGAGAATCGTCCTGCCAAGGAAACAATACATTTAGTCTCAAAACAACATTGTTGAAGACTTTGGAAAATCTGGTAGGGTCCATGGTATGTCGAATAGCTCTTTGCGTCATGCGGTGTACTCTTAGAGCATTTTTGGCTGGCTGCATAGTCACTAGTGAACGTTTTATGACATCTCTCATGGCGGTCTCTCTCCTATCTGTCATTAGCCTCCATCCCGTGCCCTTTTCCTGAAAACATGCCTTTTATGGTCGCTCAGTTGATCTTCTGCCCAATTCATCATATCAGGCGTTTCCTCGGGTTCATATGGCCCGAAGTCTAACCTGTAGAATGACTAATCAGTTCAACATCACACACTGCTTTTCAAGAGACACACATTTCCATTGACGTGATTTCGAAGAAGTCCTTTGGTACCTCGTCGGGATCCAGGAATGCTGAGATTGCCATTAAATTTTGGGCCTCGTCGCTCATTTCTTCCAATCCGATGGTAAGAGCAGCCACCAGTGGCAGTGGGTATGATTCCGTCTGCCAATGAGGGCTATAATCCTCACTCATAAGGAGCTGTTCAAAATGTGTATGAGTTTCCAGAAAATGGGTGAAGGAAAACCCCGTACTGAAAACATGGTGACGGACAAGATCAAGAACAAGTGGTAAGTATCCAGCCCGTTTCACAATTTGGCTCATTGTGTCCTCCTCGGCTCGAATTTGAGAAAGTGTCGAAGTACCTGTGGCAGACGATAAAAAGGCGTTGCCTTCAGTAGCTGTCAACAGGGGTATCTCGATCCGTTGAGATGTATACAAGCGAGCAAGTATCGGGTTCCTTGTGGTAATGAGAATCGATCCCGATACGCCTATCGGCCACAGCGGGCGAACTGTTTCGAAGTCTTCTACGTTATCCAAAACTAGGAGCCAGTTAAGTGGTTTCTCTGTGAGAATGTTAGTATAACTGAACAACTTCAAAACCACAGGAAACACTCACCTCCATGACTGGATGCACCTAGCCAGCTTGCGACCATGGCAAGCTTTTGGTCGTTCGGTAATTTGGTACCACGCCGTATGATCTGCAAAGCTTCGGCGTGGTCTGATAAGGACTCGGAAAGTCTTAGCCGTGACTCGGCATTGCACCACATCACGACGTCAAACTCTCTCATGTGAGTATATATATACTCCAGCGCGATTTGTGTTTTCCCGCGGCCTGCGGCACCAACCAAAGAAGCGGTGATCATTGTTGAAGGGCCCTTTGAGTCTCTCCGGAAAACTTGATCGAGCCATGCCAGTTGATCAGGTCGGTCGAAGAATGTCACATTACGAATGTAAGGCACACCGATGTATGGAAGCAAGTCGGAGGTTATCCCGGAAGGCTTTATAAGGTCGACAAGTTCTTCATAGGCAGACTCTAGAGCATGGAACTTTGTGCCGATAAAATAGTCGTTTAACGGTGCTAGAGATCGATCTCGTTAACTTACCACCACACATTGATAAATGTTCTGCGGCCAAGACAACAAGTATCACTTACTATTGTTTTGTCTATCTACAGCTGTCGATTTCAGGGGCGGTATCAGGTATAGAAGCTCCTTTGCACATGCAGCAGCCGTGGCAGCGGCGTATGGCTGCCATAGTTTGTTCTTTTGTACATCGGCATAATCGCATATACCACGGATCACAAGACAAGGGAAATCGTTCATGAGTCCGGCCGCCTCCGTTTCAAAACACAATATACCACCTAACTCCTGGCTTATCCTGTCGCGTGTTGGGCCATCTTTAATCACTTGGTTGCCAGAAGCAATGGTACCGAAAAAGAGGACCGGCTCTTGTGTTGAACGCGGACTTCTGTGCGCTGATTCGGTTTGCTGAGGGGACGAAAGGTGAAACATGTCTTGACTCGGGCCCGGAGACATGAATTCAGGGAGGCTGGAGAACTTAGATAAGTTCTCGGTAAGTTGTGTCTTTCGACGGATCACCTTCGAACGCAACTTATTTAGTGCATTGAGCAGAATTGGTGGCGGCGCGTTCAGACTGCCTGTCCTGATGTGGCCATCGGGTGTGATCTTTCCAAGATCGTATTGTATGACTCCGCCATGCTGTCCCGTAGGGAAACTTATTACAACATCGCCGAGTCGAATGTCATTCTCGGGGCTCGGAACCCCACCCCCAATGCCTACAAGGAGGCCGAATCGTATGGCAGGGAAACTAGAGGTCATCTGACTAGCGACTGTTGCGGCTGAGTTGGTCCCGAATCGACCAGCAGGAAGACAGGCGATGACAACGTTATGATGCCCGATTCGGCCGAAGGAATACATGTTTGGATCGGTCGCGTTTTGAGGGAGGTCGGGGAATTCTTCATCCATCATCTCGGAGGCTGCGGCTAGCTCAACTGAGAGGGCACAGATCCAGCCGACCGTGAACTCTGTAGCAGAAATTGACCGCTCCATCTTTTACTCCATTCATACTACCAACGAGGAGCCTAAATCAAGGAGCCTATATCCAAATCATGGCATCATCTTGTTTGTGGGAAATTCTAGAATTGGCGTTGAAGTAAAGCTCCTGAACTTACAAAGAGGGGTATCAGTATGGAAGTATTTGGTATCCGGGACACGATGAGAAAGTCCCGAGGACGCTGGTGCCTACATAATGCAGTAGAAATACTTAGGAGTAAAATCCTCTTGGCAATGTTAGGCTGAGTGGGTTTCATTGGATAATCCTGACATACTTCCATCCATTGCTACCTAACTTTGCCAAGCTAAGACCGTCTATTTGAGTCCCTAAGGCACAGTTGTAGTTGCATTTGGATGAGGGAAAACATTATTATTTATGGCTTCGCAGGGATAGACGGATGATTACCTTCACTTTGACGTGATTCTTTCAGCTTTTTTTCAACACAATGAATACAAGTGCTTGGTAGTTTCGAATAGAGAAGCTGCAGGCATGTCAGGGAAAGGGGAGCACACAGTGATAGGTAGAAGAAGCCATAGGTACGGAGTAGAAATGATGACTGCCTAGAGAGCTCTAACAGAAGGGGGCTTTGCCTCCTTTATATAGGTACCTGCTGGTGTGTCACAGCTAGCTCGAAGGTGGATGTAGACTATATCCCATGACAGATAACTACATCCTAAACATTGCCCGCAAAACCATCATGCACTGATATACCCATTCTTCAAGATGTTCCGATAATATTGCCGACAGCCTATTCTGTTGTTCTTGGTATGCATAGCACGATCTTTTGACCAATCCAAGCATCGGATTCAATGTTGGCGTGTCGCATACGTTATGGGAAGGGTAAGATAACTTTCGCCGGGGACCTTTCTCTTCCCACATTAAATCGTTTCGATTTGTATCATTTCTTGGTCGGTTTATGCTTCGAGGGCACTGCACGCTTAGGATGCCGCCGGCAGTAGCCTGGGCAAGTACAAATCGGCCTAGACGATTTTTGGCTGCCACAGTTACCGCCGCCGCGGCCACCGCCGCCGCCGCCGCCGCCGCCGCCGCCGCTGCCGCCGCTGCCGTAACCGCTGTGCTGCTGCTGCCTACCGTTGCCACTGGTGGAGTTCTGGGTGAAGGTTTGTTGTCCCTGGACAGGCTGAGTATCCCCGCTTTTGGTTTTCACATTGTAGCTGCCCGCGGTGCCGTGTTCCGAGACCTGGTGCGGCGAACACCAATGCTTTTTGCCGGTCATGATGACGATTTAAACAATTAACCTCTTGCTCGGGTGCAAATCATGTAGAATAATGCGCGCCGCATCAATGCTGGTTCCTCGTCTCTAACATAGTTGAAACCCATACCGATATCATAGAGGGCTTTGTGGATTTAAATGTTGCTCACACCCAGGGAGTAACCTACCAAAGTACCTGAGCCTGTTCGTACGACCCCCCAGACTGAACCGTGGCTTGGTGAGAATCATGATCTGGCGAAAGGTCGCATGGAACTGATATGATGTTGCTGTACCATTGGCTTGGTGTGGGCCACGCGTACTTCTTTTTTCGGTGAATGGAGTGGTGCCTTCGCCCGGCTACAGTGTAGATGGGTTACTATTGGTGAGGATCGTGTCAATTAACAATTAGACAGCATGAATACCCCCAAGTTGGGGTAACACAGCTTAAGCCAACCCACCAACTCCCCCGTTCGGGAGCTGATTTAGATGCAGTTCGGAAATTTTCAGAATCAGCGACTTATTCTGAATATACTATGTAGTAGATCGGATAATCGGTTGATCCAAGCGTTAATACGGGATTTAAGCATTATTGATCGACCTGATCAGACGTGCTTAGGCCTAATCCGACCTAGATAGTACGGGGTAACCCACTGCCAAGGGTGGTTGTGCGTTCTTTTGTTATCTCAGTTCCTACGGTATTCCGATGCGAGTAGCAGCTAGTTACAGAGAAACAATTATGGGCCATCAAAATTTTTTGGGCAATTAGTTTTGGCCGAGGTTGGAATACAAAGTGGGGGATCAGCCACTACCAAATGAGGCCTGCGCTCGACGTTCCGTATTAGGTTAGTGCATACGGTAGTGCGGGGCATGTCATACACCTCTACCCAGGCCTTTCTTTAGATCATTAGCCAGCCTTCATAATTCGATTGGAAACGTGGCAATCCCTAAGGCCCATGGCTCGAGCACCAATAATATAGATATTCGTAGGTCTCCCATGCATGTTTCATCGAAACGACGAGAACACGATTAAAGAGTGAACCGCTCTACAAAAGGTTCTGATAGCAAGAACAACAAAGGGTCTATCACAACAGAGCGCGGATAACTTAAGCTACCTGGGCCAAATATCCAGCACCTAGTCATGGATCTAAGTCCAGCCTCACTAGTGAGCCTTGAAGAGTACGCAAGAATGCTTCAATACATAAATCAACCTAACTTTCTTTAGGAGAATGCACGAGGCATACGACCAACTCAGTGCAATTCAAGAAATATGTCGCGTGGCTTCTATTTCGGTAGGAGTTCTGCATGAGGGCGAGATTCTCTTTCAGAAAAGCATCGGGCTACGTGACGTGGAAGAGCATCGAATAGCAGACGGGAGCACGGTTTACATGCTGGGGTCCTGCTCGAAGATGTTCCTTGCAGCTGCAGTCGGCATCCTAGTCGAGGATGGTGCAATGTCCTGGGACGACCCTATCAAGCGGCACGTTCCAGATTTTGACCCAGTGGGTGACTCGGAAATAGGTAGAAATGCCACGATTCGAGACGCTCTTTCTCACACGACCGGGCTAGGCCGACCACAGACGCTTGTATGGGGCCCCAATGGTTCTGTTACTGTCGACGAGTCATCTTACGTTCGGTTCTTGAACCAATCTTTTGTCAAGGACGACGAAGAACCAAGATCTAGCAGGAAACAGTATTATTATAGTAGCCAAGCTTACGCTGTTGTCGCGCTCGCTGTCCAGAATGCTTCCGGTCGACGATTCTCCGATTTCCTCCAAGAACGTATCTTCAAGCCCCTTGGGATGCAGAATACGATTACAGATGCCTACGACCTTGAAGCATGTCACAACAGAGCACATGGCTATGCCAAATTGCGAGACCAGTCGTACGTCAAGATCGATACAGATAGTTTTACCAATAGCAACGATTCGGCTACGCTTTCGGTCATCGGCATACGAAGTTCCATTGAAGACATGCTTATTTGGCTGAAGGCCCTTCTGAAATCCTCCTGTTCTAATCGTACGGAGATGGACGACCCCATCCGACAGCTATCAGTGATATGGAACACACAGGTGGAGATAGGCCATGACCTTGGCTATTGCCTCGGATGGTATCGTGGCCACCTCCCTAGTCCCGGGTTCGGCGGCATCAGTATGAACCACAAAACATTGGCCCACGATCCCGACTTATATATGAGGAACTATCTCATTGGTCGAGGCAACCCTCCGAAGGTCTTTATTGGCCATAGCGGGACTGCTAGCGGTTTTGCATGTTCTGCATACGTCTTCCCGGAAACGTCCAGCGCCATTGTCGCCATGGCTAACGGCATTGACCTAGGTGACGCTGCCGATTTCACTGTGAAGCTGTTCACCCAGGCTTTGTTTGATTTCAAGCCCCGTGTTGACATCCTCCAGTTTGCTAGGCAAGAAGCCAATCATCGCGAGAGTTTTTTCGAAAGAATCTTACTTGATTGGCTAGAGTTTCGAAACGTGTCGCCACGTGAATCGGGCTTGGACGATTTTGTGGGTGATTATGAGGGGTTTTCGATCTCTATCAATGTGTTCATCCGCCAGGAGACGGGTCGACTAGCATTCACTCTGAATTCACTGGAAAAGTCACTCTGCAACCTGGAATTTTATAGCAAGGATGATGAATTCGAGATTTACAGCTTCATGCCTCTGAAACGGGATGAATGGCTGGCTAGAGGAATGATTGATTGGGATGGCTATGCTGTAGGGCTTCTCTATTTCACCCGGGACCAGGACACTGGGAAAGTAGATGCACTTTGCTGGTTGTATGAAACCACAGAGCCAATGGGTTGGTTCATGAAATCAGGCCAGAAGAACGAAGGACTCTCCTCAGAGCCAGCCAGACTAGGAGGAGGTGGCCATTCTACTGGGTAGGATGTTCCTAAATACTGTACGTGTCACGGTACAGAATAAGCATAAGAGACTGAGTTCTAGTTTTGCCCTATCTTTATTAAGCCACGAGCAAACACACCTTGACAATGAGGTATAACAGCGCTTCTCTGCTACCTTATTCCTTGCCGATCCATCTTAACTCCCAGTTGTCGGCTTAACTCTGACATTCTCCACTCCTTTTCTTAAGGATATAATGATCGCCCGAGACAACAAGGCTCCGCCAGAACTCTGAAAGGGCGAAAGGTGAAATACCGTCCGCTAACATGCGATCCTTGTACGACTACTTTATTTTCCTAGCTTCCTGGAAGCCATGCTATAACGCCCATATTAAGCCTCTTTAAATCACGTCATCTCTTTCTCTAAGAGCGTTACTATTAGGGCTATATGATTTCTACTAGGACGAGTTGTTTCCCTATCCCGACTTTAGAGCTATAACTAGTAGATGGCCAGGTATGCTATAGCATATTAAATAAGAAAACCTCTTGTGTGATCGAAATATATATATATTCCGTTAACTAATATAAAAGATATACGCGTATATAAAATATAAAAGTAAAAATTAACATATTTAATGGCGGATTTTTAAGGAAAATAACAGTTAAAAGGCTTTATATAAAATATAAAAGCCTGGAAATAACGTTATTATAAGATATTAATAAGTTAATAAATTATAATAATTAAATAAGTGATTTTTTATACTATATTTTTCTACGGATCTTTTTAAAATTATTTATTAATATTTATTAAATTATTAAATAAATAAAATTAAAAATAATAAATAAAAGAACGTTATTTAAATAAACATTAAACGTAATAATAATAACGTAATGTAGAATATAAGCGAACGAAATTAATAAACGAACGAATTATACTAGGGGTTAATAAGCTAAGATTACGGGAATAGTCGGACTAAAAAACGATATTATACCGATTTAAAAATACGTAACTAGGATTTTTCGTTAAAAAGTAGCTATAAGAATTTATTATGCTAATTAAACCTTTTTAAGAAAAATCCTTATAAAAATAATAATAATATAAATATAAAACCGAATAAAAATTATAAATTTTCAAATTTAATTAACATATTATATATATAAATCGATCGTATCTTAATACTTTATAATAATAAAATAAAATAAACTATTTATAATGTAATAAATTAATTTAAACTAATTAAATGCTTTATTATTAAATATCTTTATTACGTTTTTATAAATACGTATAATATATTCGGGTTTACCGTAAATATTATATTTTTGCAAGGTAAAGTGCTATTGTAATATCTAGCTATGTACATATATACAGCTGATCCGTTTACTATATACATATACACAAATAGTTCTATATAAACGCGACCGGGAAGCACCCCTTAAAAACCGTTTTTTCTTGGCTAAGGGCCGGAAAAACGCAATACGGATTATATAATACGGCAACTAACGGTAAGATATACCCGATTAATTAATTAGTTCCTAACGCCCCTAATCGTAACTGGTTTTACCAGCTACCCTTTAATTGTCGCCGACACGGTGGCGGAGCCGAAGCCCCAGGTCTAGCTCCTTTAGGCTAGCGCCACCTAAAGGAACGGTGGCCTAAGCTGGATTTGAACCAGCTGTCTCTTAAGACCAACCGAAACAGGGTACCCAAGCCTGTCGCAATTGAAAAAGATACCCAGGCTCGCAACCACTAAGCTATTAGGCCAAATAATATATTTTTATTACTTTATTTAAACCTTTTTATAATATTTACTTTTAACTTTTATTAATAATAATTTTTTTTTAATTATAAAAACTTTTACCTTTATTATAATAAAAGTACTTTTTACTTAAAAACGTATATTATTAATTCTTCGATAAGTCGGACCTCCCCCTTACGCTTTACTTCTTTAACCTCGGACCCCACTTAATAAATGACCCTAACAATGAATAGCTGTTTTCACCTAAACGCGCGATATTTAAAAATTAATAACAAATTAACAAAAATACTTGTAAGAATAAATTTGATATTATAAGAAAATACGTTACATAGTTTATATAATATATAGTATTTACGTAATAATGTAACCGTTTATTAATGTATAATATATAATAAAATACTTAAAAATAATATATTATTTAATAAATAAATAAAAA